>ML828213.1:15797-27367 GCA_009831015.1 Picea engelmannii
CAGGACAAGTATGGCTGAGAAGAAGAAAAGATGGGCCCTCAAGGGCCATGCTCAAGTCAATCTGCTCTCGTACTCCATGTCTGGGATCATGTGGGCCTCGAGACATGATCTCCTAGTTATCCCTAGATATCGGGGATAACAAGCTCTAAGGCTGAAAATTCACAGGGACTAGAACTGGGAAACCTTCTTCGAGATAAAATTTCAGAATTTGCAATAAAAGGTATAATTCATGAAATTTCAATATGTCTCACGTACTATGGAGCACCCCTTTGCCTAAGAGGTTGCGACAGGTGGGTATCTATTCTGCTAAAGTTGCTTAGGACTTTCCATTGGCCCCCTATGCAATCACAAGTACTGGTGCAAACACAAATATGAGTACACGTAAGAAATATGTCCCTGGGAAAAGTTGAACCTTGGTGGGAGTGATAGGAGTGCCTCGTTGTCATTGACCCAACAAGCTGCTATTGTTAGGACCTTTTTGTTTAGTTTATTTTCCCCTTTATATCCCATATATAAATTGGTGAAAAAAGAGTATGGATATCAAATATTATGTTGTAGGATCATTAAAAAGTTTTATATCTTTTGTTGGATGTTTATTTGTGGCTTTATGACCTATGGTGTAACTCTAGAATGATTGATGTGGTCCCAATTTTAAGTAGGAGTCATGTAATGCAAGTTGACTTAAGTAAATTTTGTGCATTATACTTCTTGTGACACATTCTTATTTCTCATTTGTAACATGTGACATTGAAGCTCTTCTCTGATTATTGTTTTTGGGTGCTTTGCAATCCTTGTGAAGATATTGGCATTTATGGCATTTATTGGCTTATTGTGATTTATGGTGGTGGAATCATGTTCTTGTTAAGCCCTAGACAAAGCCCCATGTTAAGTATACAATTCCTTGTTAAGCCCTAGATATTGAATTATTACATTTCTAGTGTTTTATTAGTAGGTAGGCTAGAACCCTTCATTGTACCCTTTGTCTCCTATATATATACCAAGGAGACCTAGTCTTAGGATCATCTATCTCATCTTGTACATTGAATATATTGTTAAAGGAGGTTTTCCCCTCGAAGTGGACTATTATCATTCTTAAGACATTGGTTCATAACATTTGGTATCAGAGCATACAATAATAGGGTTTCGCTCCTTCAATTGAGACATCTTGGGATTTTCGCTATAACTTTTTTTTCTAGAATGTTTCAAACAACAAATTTTTTAGGAGACTGAGGAGGCAGCGTGAATTACGTATGGTCCAAATTTCAGGGTCTGAGTCATTATAGTTTCAGAGATATATTTTGTGGAAGTTAGGGTTTCTGACTAGTTCTGAAATTAGTCTCAAAGGAGTTATCTTTTTATTTTCGCTATAAAACTTTTTCGGTGACATTTTAGACTTAGAAATTTTCAGAATCCTGAGAAGGCATAGCAAATTACATGTGGAAATGTTTTTAGAGTTTGAATCATTATAATTTATGAGATATATCTTGTGGAAGCTGGGCTTGTTTACTAATCCTAAAATTAGTCTTAAGCAAGTCATTTTGATAATTTTTTCTATAACTTTTTATCGGTGAAGGTTTAGATTGTGAAATTTTTAGGAGTTTAAGAAGTCATATCAAAGTATTATAGGCCAAAATTTCAGATTTAGAAGGATTCAGTTTTCAGAGATATATTAGGACAGAGGTCAACCATCCAAAAAGTCTCCAAAATTAGGGTTGAAAGGTACACAACTTACAATTGGCATAACTTTTTATTGGAAGATTTGTTTTTGGTGATTCAAAATTTGTGATAAAGAGAAAACAGAGGAGTATTATTATTGTTATCACACGTGGCTCCAAAAAATATTTCAACATTGTTATCACATGAAATCGTACTTATTGAGCTAAAGTCTGAAAGCTCCAGTGCAATCTTGCATACTGAGAGGGAAGTCCACTGTCACCTCACCAACCCTCTTTCACATCAGGCCAGTTCTCCTTCGGCTCAAGGGGGTTTCCTTGGATTAAGATCGCTAGGACTTAGGGCAAGGAGGCTCAATGTGGAGAGTGAAGTCCAGTCAAAATTAGCTTGGGTTGCTTTAGAGTATTAAAGAAAGTAGTTGGAGGTTTGAAGGCCAATGTCTTTTTATTGGGCATATGGAGTCAACGTAACACTTCAACGGAGGCCAAGGGAAAAAGAAGACTTGAAGGTTTATCCTAGGGGTATCTCTTCATAAGCCTAGGTCAACCTTCTAGAAGAGAAAACCCTAGAGTTTATCCCCATATAAACCATAGGTGCCGTCCTATTTCTTCAAGAGCTTCTAGCACAAGATCAAGAGAACTAAGTTTTAAACCCTAGGGGCTAGCCACTCCTAACCCCTAGAACTAAACCCTAGCCAAGGAAAACCTTAAGGGGATAGCCACTGCTAAACCTTAAGGCAAACCTTGAATGCTTTAACAAGTTAAGATGGATAAAATAAGGGAAGGGGATGACCACTCTTAATCCTTCCTTAGGGTTTTTTTCTAGCAAATCAAGATAACATGCAATTAAAGGCAATTTGCCAAGATAAACCATAAAATACTTGAACTTGCAATAGCTTACTTACTAAACCAAGTTGCAAGCACTAGAAACCCTAATTTCACGAAACATCCACCAAAATAAGAGAAAACATCCACCAAATTAATCTTCCAAAAGTCATGCCCAAGTACAACATAAGATGCTTCAATAAAATTTCAGAAATTTCAGACTTCCGAAGGGATTTCTCCCTCAAGTAGTTGTGATCCAAACGAGAGGAAGTGCATCTCTATTTATACAAGAGGTGCTCAACTTCCCTCAAAATAAAATATTAATTCTTTAAGCCAAAATCCTTTATGTAGCCTATGGAGGGGCAAAAGGCCCTCTTCAATAATTAAATAATCTAAACAATACGAAATCTTTGTTTTCTTAGGCCACGTGTACAAAACTAGGGGGAAAAAGGCCCTCAAAAGTGACCCATCTTCCACAAATGGGAGTGCTGGTGCAGCCTCCAGCCTCCAAAGGCCCTTCAAAGCTCCCTTTTTCTCCACAAAATCAGCAAGTGCGGGCTTCATGGTTCTTTCTCCAGTCCCATGCATCATCCAAGTGAACATTTTAGTTCTTCATGTGGGTGATAAACCCCAAAACATGTACTCAGCGCCCAACTCAGCCAGCAAGCTTCCAAAAGGGGTTGGCTCCTTAAACATATAATGACTTCAAAGCCCAAATCAGGTCGGCCCTAATGCCCAGGTCAATTTTACATCAATTATAGGTTGGCCCTGCATGTATTCCACTTAAAATTAATTGTGTGACCTATAAAGGTCGGCCCTACTTCATTATTCCAGCGCCCCACATGTATACATATATGTCAAATCGTCCTTATTCATTCACCTTTAGTCAGTTAGGGCGCTGGGCAGAGATCTCTGTCTCTCTATTTCAGCAAGAATCTCTGTCACCACTGTCTAATGATGCTGTCTGTGCAGTCCCTCTAGCTAACATCTCTCCACTAGGACCACATAACGTTGCAACCATAGCTCCCTTGTGAAGCAGAAGTCTGCAGCCCTGTCCTGTAACTGTCCATTAGGCCTTCCATCATCCACGTGGAGGTGCTGCAGGCTAAGTTTCTTACCCTTCAGGACACAACTGTCCCATTGCATCCTTAGATTGCAGACCCTGGCATGAGACTAGCCATCCCAGTGATAAGCTTCATATTTCCTGCTGCTGTAGTTGCATGCATGCTGGTTGATGTAATCGCTGTAGCTTTCATTGTAGCTGACATGGTAGGTGCCAAAGGAGCATAACTTGGTGCTGAAGCCGCTTCCATTAATGAGGATGCCCCTGTTGTCTAACAAGGTGCCACGGATGGTATTGCAACATAACTTGAACCAACAGATTTATTTAACTGAAGCAATTTCTTCATTTTTTCGAAAGCTCTTTCTGGATTTGCAGTGCCCATTTTGCTTTTGCTAAAGCATCAAGAGGCAGACTACCACCTTTGCTAGATGTTGAAGCAGTCCCATCTTTATGTCTGTAAGAAACTTTGAACTAGCCAGGGACTTTAGCGAATCCTTTGAGTCCACTACAAGTAGACCTTGTACAACACCATTAATCAAGGTACTACCATTTCCTGATGCCCCCAAGCTCTGCCGCCCATATTTGGCTTGTGAAGATCCTATGGAACCTCCTTCAACAATAATTCGGGATTTCTATATGCCTGGTGCGAGTTCACACTTCCAGCAAAATGATTCTCCTGGCAGCTTGCTTACTGTGTTCATCAACAGGAACCATTTTCAAATTGAAGTTCTTCATAAGATGAAGTAGTTTTAGATTTCCTCAGTGATATAGCATCACCATGAGATATGTCATGAATGCATCTTCATTAACACTTGTAGCCATTAGCAGATTGGTCAAATAACCACTCGCAATCTGAGGTAGAAGTTAGTTGCACAGAAAAGCAGGGTTGCCTCCCACTTTCCAGTTAAAATGTATAGTTCTTGTTGTCAACAATTTTAACCCCCCAAAATGTCACCACAGGTGTCTTCTGCTGAGGGCACATTAAAGGCTTCCATGCTGCTGCATAGAACTTTTTCCAATGGTAAACTGAGTGGACTAACCAACTCTCCCAGTTTCTCTGTACCCAGCACCTCCATGGAGAAGATTCCAGCCAAACTAATTAGCTCTTGTTCCAAGGGGAAATATAAGGACAACATTTGACTGGTCATGCAAAGTGACTGATTTTTACCCCTGCCAGTATGGTATTCTTTGCAACTTCAAACCCAAGACCTTGAAGGCTAGAGATAAGAACATTTGCACCATCCAGTACTCGCAGGCACATACACCATGTAGCGGGAGAAGGCAGAGCCCCTTATAATGCATTTCTAAACCTCCAATTACTCCTTATCAGCTGTAACCTCTCTGGGAGGGCAGAAATGTCACTTTAATCTCATTGCTTCATAATGTTGCAGAGGAGACAGAATAAACCTATTATTGTTATTACAGTCCATGAGGAACAAGAAGCTGTTACAGCATGTCACCATCACTATGGAAAATTTTTAGTGCCCAACGACATAGTGGGTAACATCTGGCTCATACTTGGGGACAAGTGCTCTTCTCAGGAGCACTTGAGAACCGCAGAATCTCCATAATTCATCATGCTGACGTAAAATCCGTGGCCTAATGCAACCACTTGATGATCTTAGAAGAACAATCATTTTCCCTGTGTTTAACCATCATCCAAAACAGAGAAACATCAAACTCAAAGTGTTTGTATCCTGAAATCTGTCACCGCTGGGCTAAAATACAGTCTAGGCATCTGCTGATGAAAAACAGCACCTAGCAGGTGCAACAGTGGGCATGCCTTGTTACAGGGTATATTTATCCCTTTCCGAGAAAAATCTTTGCAAAATCTGTCTCACCACACAACGTCTTCCTGCCTCCCTAGCAGCTCCAACATCACCGCTTTGCTGCCACCTGAACATCTAAAATATTGTCTGAGTTCTTGTTGCTGAAGATATGAATTAAAGGAAGTGCTGGAAACCTGGATTCCTGTCATGTGAAGGGTTTCTTCTGGAATAACCCACAAGTTGTCATGATCACTTGTGAGCCACTCTTCATGCTGTGGTTCGAGTACACTTGGCAGGTCAGAACAGTACTCTGCAGGATGTTCTGGCAAAATAATGAATGCCTCCCCTCTTTCAAGACAGGTTATATCTCCTTCTATGATCATGAATATTTGAGCATTGTCAATTAAGGAGAATGCATGGGGTATCTGCTAGTGAACCACTGGATTTTGTGGTAGAGCATCAGCCCCCCTTTGAATAGCTTGTTCAAAAGGCAATGGAATATGTTCCACCCTGTGACCTGCCCTGTATTCTTCTTCATTAACTGTTTTGTCATAAAAGCCCAGAGAAGCCAGGAATCATTCATCGCATACTGCTCTTCAGCAGTACCAACATTATCCCTGTATTCGTCCTCTCCTTCAGTGTCATATACCGGAGGGTCTCCAAAATTTATAAAATAGTATTTGTGTTTTTCTTGTCCTAGTGACAGACCAAAAGTTTCATAAACACAATTTTCAGGCTTACACAGCAATTCTTGGCCAGTTCTGTCATACTTATTGCTCCTGTAATATGTGTCCTCTCCCATAGAAATGTTATACTTACTACTCACCCCATTCATGAGAGCCTTCTGGGCTGAGGGAAAACATGTCTATGTCATGGGAATCGTTGAATGAAGAGCCACTTATTTCATCCATGGAATCTGGGACACGACTGAAGAGCCATTTATTTCATCCATGGAATCTGGGACACGACCCTGTTGACTTTCTTTACCAATCTTGTGTCCTGAAATCACCTTGCGCACAGTTCTGTACCCTTCTTGGTCATAATGATTACAGGTGTCATAGGTGGGAGGAGCTTCAAACTGTAGGGTGTAGGATCTGGGACCAATTTGCATCCATTCAAGTGATACTTCCATATCTTCATCAATGTGACAGAGAAAATTGTCCCTTGGCCGAGTATTTGCAGCGGAGCTCATTATGACATCAAAAGATTGTTCAGAACGTATTTCATTGGTAATTTCACCCCAAAGGGATTCTGGAGGGTAAAGACCATCAATATTCAGGGCTTTACAGATTTGCTCTTCAAGAGCAGCAGAAGCTTGTTCTGCTGTCATTACATTTAGACTGCTAACACTACCAGCAGGCATCTTGTCATCTTCTTTGCCTTCTAAGCATTCTTCAATGAAGCCAACAGTATTCCTTTCATGACAAAACTGGTTCAAGCCACCCTTAGTTTGTATTTCAGTGCCACCTTCCTTGGATTCTACATCAAACTCCAAATTTGTACCACCGTCCTTAATGAGGCAACCAATAATGCCTTCATCAAAATCACGTACATCTTTCCCCAAAATAATGCTACTCTCATCATCACTAAGATTTTGTGTAATGCTGTTATCGTAGTGTTCATACATCTGCTCTTCATCTTCCTTTGGGACTGCAGAAGCTTCTTCTTCATGAATGCCTTTCTCAAGCAGAGCAAGAAGGTCCTCCTCTTGGACAGGAAATTCATCATGTTGTGTCAAGCATTCCTCAAGGCTGCTGCTGTATTGTTCTTCTGGGACTGCAGTTCCCTCTTCAATGATGCCAGCATTGCTGCCCTCTTCAAATTATGGGCTCAAAATTTCTTCTGTGATAGCAGTAGCATCATCTTCCAAGACAATGCCTTCATTACCTTCAAAGAGGCCAAGAAGGCCCTTCTCCCATAGGGCTGCCAATAGTTCCTGATATGTGTCTTTGAATTTTTGAGAGTTAGGACCCCAATGCTTGAGAAGTTTGTCAACAAAGATTTTGAGGGAGGGGATGCTCTTTGGTTTGCAAGAGCGCTTGATCCAATCCTGTTGCTTTCGTCCCAACGAGCATACAAATGACCTTACCAAGAGGTCCTCATGTGTTGCTATGAATGTCGATACATACCTCACAAGTGACAAGGCATGTGGAACAACACAACAAGGATCACCATTGAATCTTGGGAGATTCTTGTCATATTTTGGAGGCGGCTTGTTTGGGTATCCTGGAATGTCCTTAATATCGAGAGCAGGAAACATTTCATGTAACTCCCAAGGAACCATTCTTCATCATGTGCAAATTTTAACATGAGAGCTCGACAACAAATTAATTTTTTGTACCTTATCCCATTGGAGGTGCCAAGGTGAGTTGTAGCTGCCTTCACGATGATGCTTGTCCCACCTCACAAGCACAAAGTCTTCAAGATTTGTAAGAACAAGGTCTTCGTTCTTCCAATGGAGTCGCCAGGAAAAGATCTTCAAATTTGAAAACTCCTCCAACGTCGTCTTCTGAGAAAATGGACTTTGTCCCCGACAACGATGCCAAAATGTTATCACACGAACTCACACTTAATGAGCTAAAGTCCAAAAGCTCAAATGTAATCTTGCGTAACTAAGAGGGAAGGCCACTGTCATGTCACCAACCCTCTTTCACTTCGGGCCAACTCTCCTCCGCCTCAAGAGGGTTTCCTTGGATTAAGATTGCTAGGACTTCGGGCAAGGAGGCTCATTGTAGAGAGTGAAGTCCAGAAAAAATGAGTTTGGGAAGCTTTAGAGTATTAAAGAAAGTGGTTGGAGGTCTGAAGGTTAGTGTCTTTTTATTGGGAATATGGAGTCAATGTAACGCTTCAATGGAGGCCAAGGGAAAAAGAAGACCTAAAGGTATATCCTAGGATTATCTCTTCATAAGCCTAGGTCAACCTTCTAGGAGAGCAAAGCCTAGAGTTTATCCCCTTATAAACCGCAGGTGCCGTCCTATTTCTTCAAGAGCTTCTAGCACAAGATCAAGAGAACTGGGTTTTAAACCCTAGGGGGATAGCCACTGCTAACCCCTAGAACTAAACCCTAGCCAAGGAAAACCTTAAGGGGATAGCCACTACTAACCCTTGAGGCAAACTTTGAATGCTTTAACAAGTTAAGATGGATAAAACAAGGGAAGGGGATGACCACTCTCAATCCTTTCTTGGGTTTTTTTTCCTAGCAAACCAAGATAACATGCAATTAAAGGCAATTCACCAAGATCAACCATAAAATACTTGAACTTGCAATAGCTTACTTACTAAACCAAGTTACAATGCATGAGAAACCTAAATTTCATGAAACATCTACCAAAACAAGAGAAAACATCCACCGGATTAATCTTCCAAAAAGTGCGCTCAAGTACAATATAAGATGCTCCAATAAAATTTCAGAAATTTCATACTCCCTAAGGGATTTCTCCCTCAAGTTGTTGTGATCCAAATGAGAGGAAGTGCACCTCTATTTATAGAGGAGGTGCTCAACTTCCCTCAAAATAAAATATTAATTCTTGAAGTTAAAATCCCCTAATCTAGCCTACGGAGGGGCAAAATGCCCTCTTCAATAATTAAATAATCTAAACAATACAAAATATTTGTTTTCCTAGGCCACACGTACAAAACTAGGGGGCAAAAGTGTTAAATTTAGAGCTGATATTAAGTTCTTTTCAATTTACTAGACAATAATAGCATAAGCAGGATCATTGAAAGATACACAATCACAAGGTACACAACATTGATCCTGGGAAACCCTCATGGGGGAGAAAACCCAACAAAAACGTCCTTAATATAGATAGCCAATACAATGCCAAGATAAAATACCAAACACAAGAGAATATCCAACACTAAGCAATGCACCTCTCTCTCTTCTTCTTCCGGCAACTGCAGCTTCCTTCAAACTTGCGCACTAGATGAGTGACTTGAGTGAGTGAGAGAATGAGGCATCATCCTCTCTTAATCATACTAGTTGATAGGCACTAGGGTTGTGTCTCTTCACCAAGCTTGGTCGACTTCTTCAATTAGTGGCTAAAACCACTTTAATTAGCCCTAGGGGCCGACTTCTCAATTAGCATCATTTAAGTAGGGTTTGACCAATCCACAAAAGGGGATTTGGTCATACATAAGTCCCGACATGATCAATCCACAAAAGGGGATTGATCTATAAGATAATAACTCAATAATAAGTAGAATATTCTTCGCAGTTACAATATTTCAACACTCACCCTTAACAAGAAGGGTATTCTACAACATCATCAAGAGAGAGAGAGAGGGCAACAACATCATCAACATCTGGAACACTGACTGGCACATCTATAAATCATCGGAAGTTTTTCTCATCATCAATAACATCATCGTTCACAACATGGAGGTGTAATGGTATCATCATCGTCATTCACAACATGGAGCTGGAATAGTATCATCATCATCATTCATAGCATGGAGCTAGAATGGTATCATCATTCACAACATGGAGATGGAGTGGCATCATTATCATTATTCTCTACATCAACATCAATTAGTATAACACTAATACAACATCATCAATCAGTACAAGACTGATACATCATCATCAACATCTTCAGCATGAAGTTGAAGTAGCAACATCATCATCATCTTCAGCATGAAGTTGAAGTAGCATCATCATCATCATCTTCAGCATGAAGCTGAAGTAGCATCATCATCATCATCTTCAACATGAAGCTGAAGTAGCATCATCATCATCTTTAGCATGAAGTTGAAGCATCAACATCAATAGCATGAAGCTAGAATAATAATATCACCAACATTGAGGATGTGCATTGATTACAGAGCTCTCAACAAGAAAACGATCAAGAATAGGTACCCCATCCTACTCATAGATGAGTTGATGGACGAGTTACATGGCGCAGTTTTCTTCACCAAGATTGATCTACGGTCAGGATATCATCATATCAGCATCAGGGAGCAAGATATAGAGAAGACAACATTCAGATGCCATTTCAGACATTTCGAGTTCTTGGTACGGGATAGGGGGACAACCTTGCTTGACTCCTATATTGCAGTTAATTTCTTCTGACCAATCCTCAGTGCTACTAAACTTGGCAATAACGTTATCTTACAACCTTACCGCAACAACTTTCATTCTGGAGGGAACTTTTAGCTCTTCTAACCTATTCCAAAGGTTGGTCCTAGGAATAGTGTCAAAAGCTTTTCTAAATTCAATGAAACAACAAAAGAGATTGGTTTTATTTTTGTGAAACTCCTCTGCAATGATCTTATGTGATAAGGTGGTCCATATTTGAATGGTAACCTCTAAAACCAGCTTGACCTTTATCTCTTTTTCCATGGATTTCTAGCCATATACTTATCTTCTTTTCCAAAATACTTCCATATAGCTTGGATAAAATGGGGCTAATCATGATGGTCCTATAATTACAGGGATTGCTTTTATTCCCACTTTTAAAAATAGGTACAATGAGGCTTTGAATTCAAGGTTTAGGGAAGCCCTGTTTGACTGCTAAATTGAAGAGCTTGTGTATGTGAGGGATCGGAATAGGCCATGTTATCCCCCTTTCCTAGGGATAATTAAGGAGATGATGTCTCGAGGCCCTCAAGTTGCATACATGGAGTACCGAGAGAGGCAAATGAGCATGCAGGGACCCCTTGTTAATATTATGGTAGTTGCGGGAGGTATTTACCTCCATGTGTGAACCTGACGAGAATAGAAGACTCCGGAAAGCAAGAGAAAACCCTAATGAGTTGGCTAATAACCCTAGAAGCCTTGTCGGCTCAAGAAGATAATTTATATTAGGTTATTAGCCTCCAAGAGAAGAAGTCGGCCAGAAATAATAATAATATACTGAACAGACACATATCCAGAAGAAGAAGTCGTCCCCAGCAAATCTGGCAGAACCAGTATAAATACAGGGTGCCAGTTCTCATTTGACACATCTCAGAACTAGCAGAGAGCAACTGGTGCGCATTGCAGTTCCCAGTTTGGTGCGCACATGTGGAGGAGGGTTGCAGCTGCAGCTGTAGCAGCAACTAGTTTTCAGTATTGGCTTGGACTATCTCTTGGCTAGGGCTTGGACTATCTGATCAGCTATTGTTGGTGCGCTATCCTTGGAGGAAGATGCGCTACACCTTGTTTGGCTATCTAGCCTAGGGTTTTCTTCCGGAGTAATTCTCAGTCAATGTTAAGGTGCTCGGAGGGTGGCTTCGGCCTATGGTTGGGTGACGAGGGTA
>ML828213.1:34759-53361 GCA_009831015.1 Picea engelmannii
GGGTGCACTTTGATTAGTGTAGGAGGAATGGCCCAGGGTGGGGAATGGTCCAGACTCAGCATTCCTTAGGGTTATACATTCTCTCCAGAGTGCACTTTGATTAGTGTAGGAAGAATGGCCCAGGGTGGGGAATGGTCCATGTTTCGAAGACAGGACAATTATTATTCCTTGCTTGAGAAGAATAGTCCAGATATCTCATTATTCTACTCTGAGGCAGATATTCTTTCAAAGCTCACAGATGTGAGTGAAAGATTGGCCCAGACAATTCAATTTATATTGTAACATTGTTTCTGTGCAGGTTGCTATCAGATGTTTGTTATGAAGATAGTAGATATAGACTACTGTGGTGGATATGTTCCACTGTTCGTGAGGCAGATATTCTTTCAATGAAAGATTGGCCTAGATGATTCTGTTTATATCATAACATTGTTTCTATGCAGATTGCTATCAGATGTTTGTTATGAAGACTGTATGACAGTAGATGAAGACTACTATGGTGGATATGTTCCACTGTTCGCAACTACACGTTGTTGATCAAGTACTTGTGTGTTACTTGGTGTGGTAGTGTACCACTGGATTGTAGTTATGTACTACTATGGACAGACACAGTTGTGTTCTATTTTCATTCTAATTTCCTTGAAGACTATCAACAGTTTATTGGAGATCATCATCATCCAGACGAATGATGAACATAGATTTTCCAGACGGAAAATGGTTCAGAGCACTTACTCTTCTAGATTATAAGAATGGCTCTTGTATCACTCTATGGTGTGAGTGACTTATCTAGCATCATGTCTAATTACTCAGATGAAGTATGGTTTCGAGAGATGATGCGGCTGATGGTGATGGTGATGCTCATGATCTAGTCATGAGATAGTCTAGACGACTATATTGATGCTACCGGGTAAATGGTATGTTTTTGTGCTCAAGACCATTACCTGTAATACCTCCCTAGCTAGGAGGGACTGTTAATATTATGGTAGCTGCGGGAGGTATTTACCTCCATGTGTGAACCTGACGAGAATAGAAGACTCCAGAAAGCAAGAGAAAACCCTAATGAGTTGGCTAATAACTCTAGAAGCCTTGTCAGCTCAAGAAGATAATTTATATTAGGTTATTAGCCTCCAAGAGAAAAAGTCAGCCAGAAATAATAATAATATACTGAACAAACACATATCCAAAAGAAGAAGTCAGCCCCAACAAATCTGGCAGAACTAGTATAAATACAGGGTGCCAGTTCTCATTTGACACATCTCAGAACTGGCAGAGAGCAACTGGTGCGCACTGCAGTTCCCAGTTTGGTGCGCACATGTGGAGGAGGGTTGGAGGTGCAGCTGCAGCAGCAACTAGTTTTCAGTATTGGCTTGGACTATCTCTTGGCTAGGGTTTGGACTATCTAATCAGCTATTGTTGGTGCGCTATCCTTGGAGGAAGATGCGCTACACCTTGTTTGGATATCTAGCCTAGGGTTTGCTTCCGGAGTAATTCTCAGTCAAGGTTAAGGTGCTCAGAGGGTGGCTTCGGCCTATGGTTGGGTGATGAGGGTATCGTCAATGGTAAAACGAGCACACATTCTTCTATATTCTAACACCCTTATCATACCACACATCACCATCTGATCGATAGCAACAACATCCACCACACCCGTCTTAGCCCACAGAGGACAGTAGGTCTTTCTTCATGAGGTAACAAGTCTGGTATCATGGTAAGTGCCATTTTAATATTTGGAGCATTTGAAACATGTTGCTAAGGATCCTTTCTTGATTTTGGAAACATTTGCTTGGAAATTATGATTTTTTCCTTATTTCACCTTGGTGAGTCATGGTTTCCTAGCAAGTGAACACCCTCAGGGAAAGGGTTGTTACTGGGGGGTGCCCTTGAAGGGTCATTGTACCGTTCTTGCTCATAGTTACCACCTTCCATCACTTCTTCCCCTCTGTTTTCCTATATTTTAGGTCTTCGGGTTTATTGACCCAAGAAGGGCATGTACATCATTTCATGGGAAGAAGGGGCCACTAGGCTTGGAGGTGCCCTAGCAAAACATCATGTAATAAAATCTCTCCTTGGGATCCCGAGAGCAATGAAACACTTCTCAAAAAAGTGAGGGACCCATAAAACAAATAACTAATTAATTAATAACACTTTCCAAGGTAGAGCATTTGTGGACTATGTATTTCCTTTTTAGTGCCCTTTATTGTCTTCAACTTGGAAAGACATGTGAACCAAGATAGAGTGTATGTGGGCTATGCATTTCCTTTTTAGTGTCCCTTATTGTCTTCAACTTGGTGACACATGCAAAATAAATGGCTAATAAAGGGCTTGGAGAAATATGCTTTAAAAAAAGAAAAAGAAAAGGATTTGGCTAGCCATCAACAAAGGCACCCATAAATGAGACAATATGAGCCCTTGTATGTCATGAAACCCCATACCTAGAAGTCTAACCCCATTCACCTCACATTCACTACATGACCTAGAAAGGATTCTCCTTGGGAACATCCCCTACATGAGGAATTGGTTCACCCAATAGGGCATTATGGCACCCCTCCCATATCTAAATTTGGAAAATTGTATAAGGTCTTTGAACATTTGTTAATTTTGAAAAGGGGGGATTTGATGCACATGTTTGGGTGGTTCTTTTATTAGATATGTCTTACGTGTAGGATTATTGAGAGGGGGGGTGAATCAGTAATAGTGTTTTTAATCCTTTTTAACCATAGTATATAAGTGTTGTTTATCTTTATGATCAATTTACCATTATCATTCAACAAGAGCAGAATAAATGAACCATGAATAATGAAAAATCATACACAAACACAGTACACCAATATTTTTACGTGGAAACCCAATGCGGAAGAAAACCACATAATTATTTTTCTTATATGTCTTTAAGAATAACATTCATTGGATGCACCAACTTCCTTTGTTCTCCAGCTGCAAATGGAAGGAGGCTCCAACCCCTATATTTTCAAGCTACAACCTGAGGGAAACTCCAACTCCCCAATTCTTTGGCTACAACCAGAAGGAGGCTACAACCCCCTATGTTTTCCGGCTATAGCCAGAAATGTGGCTACCACTTATCCTTGCCCCGTCCAACCGCCCTGAAATATAAGTGTCAAAATGATGAAACCATTGCCACACTGTCACTGTGAGATATAACACTGTAAACTTGTACCAATCTGTGCCAACAACCTGTAACCAACCTGTACCAATAGCATGTAATCAATCTGTACCAGAAGTCAGCCTATACCAACAAATACCAACATGTACGTGACCTGTATATGCCACAACTCGCATATGTGCATGACCTGTCTATATTGCAGTCTGTGTATGTACGTCACTTGTTTATACTGCAGCCTACGTACACCTTCAGAAGGCTAGGGTTTTCGCTTTCTTGAAACTCAGACACTTTGTTTCCTATGTCACATCAATCTGTAACCTGTCACTGTGTCCAATATGTGGTTGTTCCCTATGCATACATCATCATACATATCCCTTAACCAAGTGCATCTATGTCTCTCTAGTCATGTGCCATACATGTGTATACAATCATGATCAAGTGTAATAACCCTCACATGGACTAGACATCAAACCCTCACTGATATGTAGCCTCAAACTACACCGATAACTTCACCAACACATCACAACCAAAATCCCTCATCCATGTATCCAGAAATACAAGATATGTCTCAACACTCAACCCAACAAGATGTAGCAATAATAAATACCAGACATACCAGTGTTGTATTTTTGTAGATCTAGCTCATACCATAGGTGCCATACAACCAACAACCTCTCTAGGGAAAATCCTCAAACTCCCATAACCATATCTCATGTAGACAACAATATCCAACTACACATAAGAAAATGACATACCTTTTGAACCTGTAGATAGATCCGTTGTACCTG
Source organism: Picea engelmannii (assembly GCA_009831015.1). NCBI lineage: Eukaryota > Viridiplantae > Streptophyta > Pinopsida > Pinales > Pinaceae > Picea > Picea engelmannii. Next base: position 38,666 of record ML828213.1, read on the forward strand.
ATCACTATAGACCTTCTAGTGAACTTGCTTTCGGACTCTAAGAACCTGGCACTCTCAACAACTCAAACTTTCATGAATTTTCCCAACTGTACGCGACCTCCTTCACTGCCAGCCCGTGTATGTATGCGGCCTCTTCCACTTTAGCCCACGTACACCTCAAAAATTAGCATTTTTTTCAGTATTTCTGCAACTCTGAAACTTTCGTCGTCAAACCTTATTTCTACTTCAGACTTGCGTAACTTCAAATGTATCAATGAGTACATGCAATAAACCTTACAAAATAATAGATATTCAATGTGCTCAATAGGTGGTAATAGGATACTCTTTCTCTCTTATTTATACTCTCCAAGTAGCTTCCTCAAGGGGTTACCTTCTAACTAACTTAACCCAACTTCCTTCTTTTATGGCTAACCCACTTATAACCACTTGTCCACTTATAACCACTTTATCCACAAATAGTAAACTCACCACTTCTAGTTGCAACTAATTTATTTTAATTATTTTCTTTTTGCAACAACTTAACTCATGTTTAACTCCTAGTTACAACCACTTTGACTAGTAAACTTCTTCTAGAAGCTTCTAGAATAAATTGACTTCTTTGACCTTCTAAGGGCTTCTAGATAACTCATGAGATTCTTCCAACTTCACAAGACCATAACTCTCTAACCGTGAGGAGTTATGTGGTGTTCCACATATCACCAAAAATGGCATGACATGTACTATCCATTTAGAATAGTATTACTTGCAAATACATTGATCTTCATACCTTTATACCTCAAACAATCTTGAGTCCCTTAACCATACTGTTGGGGCTACCGGAATTTGCTACCGAACTTGCTTCAAGGGTTGACATCAATGACAATCAACCCAATTAATCAACATTACTTGGCATGATATTGTGACTTGTGGACCTTTGGAGGGTGAATCTGTTTGTCTTTGCAGGGCCTTGACAAGTGGAAGTATTTTCATGAACGCACAAGGTCACTTGGACCTTCATTTGAGGCATGAATCCCACAGGTTGGATGATGTGCCCCCTCTCTTTGAACACATGGGAGAGGGAACGTTGCCTTTGGAGGAATTTAGAGACCGTGATGAGATCATACTTCAGCCTCTTACACCCAAACATTGGCCTTTGGATGCCTAAAATGTCACACTTGATGCCCTAGATGTCACATGGGCTATGGTTTTTGATGGGGTTTCTAATGGTTGATGGTAATGGTCATGTTTTTATAGAGAGAGAGACACTTGGCACATGCTAGAGCACTTGATGGCATAATTTATGACCTTTGGAGGCTCAACGTTCTTCATCAAAGGCTCAATGCCTCTCTTAAAGGCCCTATGTCACCCTTAAGGGCATGACTTCACCCCTAAAAGGGGATTTTGCTTTATGAATTTCTAATTTTAAGTTGTAAAGGCAACATAGAGGAGTTCAGCCTCCCTAATTTGTTGTTGACATTTTGAAATTTGGACAAATGGGTTTTAGGTGACCTCCTATAAAAAGGGGTCACCCCATTGTCATTTTGGATACAACTCACTTGAGAATTACATACTTGTTGGATAAAATTTTCACCCCACTTGGGCAAGGCGCACTATCTCTCTCTTATGCTTTGTGTATGCTATTACTTGTCTATTGGAGGAATAAGCTAGGCACTATTTCTTGGATGCTTGTTCTTGGTGATTTTTGTGGAATATGCTTTGATAAGGGTTTCTTCATGTTTTTTCTTGGAATTGGTAAGGAATTTATGCATTAATTGTGTTTTCTTCTTGTTTCAAAATAATGTGTCTAAACCCTTGGAGGCATATAAAGGCATACACCCTCCATAAAGTCTACTTTGTCATCATTAAATAAACTACTTTGCAAAGGTTGCTAGGAGTAAAAATGATTACACCCTCTTAGATTTACCTTACTAGTTTAGTTTGCTCTAGGGAGTAAAAAGACTTAAACCCATAGAGAAGTAACACAACTAGCTCTTACACAAGCGAATCCATTAACCCAATTGATAAGGCACTAATCTACTTGCATTGGAGACATAAAACTGTTGCATTGGTATGCATGATTTTTTTGAGATATTGCAATTGTTGAAGTTGGAATTGATTCTATATGCTATAACCTTTCTTGTGCCCTATGGGCATATTGCTTAGCCTACTGATTTTCTTTGTTGTTACAAATTAACACTACAACCATTAGGCTTGCATCAAACTCATCTTCTTTCAATTTTTGCTCAGTAATCTACCGTTGATATTCACTTGTAAAACTTGGTTATTGTTCTACTAGTTATTGGCTAATTGTTGGGTGGTTTACTTGTTGATTTGTGTGGCTATATTTTGTTGTTGTAGCAATTGTTTGCTACAACCACTTGGCTGTTATAATAAATTGTTGATAACATCTAATAAACATCCCTTAAGGCCACCAAAGTCTTGCTTTAATCATTGGAAGTTTGACAAGTTATTGCTAGCTTTATTTATGATATCTTGTACTAGATTTTGGATGGCTAAATTTGCAGCTATTGTTATCATTTGTTGTTGATATATATATTTTCATACTACTGCAATTTGGGACAGCAAGGTTTCCTGCTTGATTCCCCTTGGTTTAAGGCTTGTATATCTATCGTTTGTCTTGTTTCAGGAAGGGCTAACACTTATTTGTAGGGACTTTATGTTGATGTTACGGTAGCTGCGGGAGGTATTAACCTCCATGTGTAACCTTTGACTAGAATGGAATAATCCAAAAGCAAAGGGAAACCCTAAACATATGTGTGAAAACCCTAGAAGACAAGTTGGCCTAGCAGAATAAATATAATTAGAATATTGTCTTCTAGAAAGACAAGTTGGCTCTACGGGAAAAAGATAAACATTAAATATAATTACCAGAAAGTCAAGTCAACCCAGCCTGAAAAGTCACTAGAAAGATTAATATAAATAGAGGATGTTTTAGCTCATTTGTACACCATGTCAGAGCACAGGTCTTGTGGAGAGTTGCAGTTGCAGCTATAAGGAGGAATAAGGTCTTATGGTCATCTCTTGGTCTTGGTCTCTCTCTAGTGCTATCAAGTGATATTCTCGGTGATTCTCTTGGTGATATTCTTGCGAAGTGTTAAAATATTGTGTAACTGCAAAGAATATTCTTATCCCCTTTTGTGGATAAAGATAAAATATATTTATTATTGATAAGATCAATCCCCTTTTGTAGATTGATCATGTCAGGCATTGTAATTGACCAAATCCCCTTTTGCAGATTGGTCAAACCCTAATTGTAATATGCAAAGTAAGAAGTCGGCCCCCAGGGAAATTAAAGTGGTTCTAACCACCCAGATTGAGAAGTCGGCCCTGCCAGTGAAAAGACACCTAAGTTCAGCACCTACCAGATTGTATAAATAAGAGAGGCCAACACCTCATTTACACACACACTCAACTCACTCATCTAATGCGCAAGTATTGAAGGAAGCTGCAGTTACCAGTTGCCGAAAGAAGGAAGAGAGAGAGAGGCACATCTTTGGGAGAGGAATTTCTGTGTTGTTTGGTTCATTGCCTTCGCATTGTATTGGCTATCTATATTAAGGAAGTTTTGCTGGGTTTTCTTCCCCATGTGGGTTTCCCAGGATAAATGTTGTGTACTCTTGTGATTGTGTTTCTCTCAGTGATCCTATCTATGCTATTGTTATCTAGTAAATTGAAAGTAACCTAATAATAGCAGAAACTTTAACATGGTATCAGAGTTAAGTTGAAGAGAGCATCTTTCAAAGGAAAAAGAAAAACGTCACTGTTGTCGTACATGCAAATTAGGGCTTTTTATTGAAGAAGAATTCCAGCCCCAAATCCATCTAGAAAGGTGCGCCCTACCTCAAGGAACATTTTGGCATCCTCAACGCAACTTTTCAGTGGCTAGATCTCCTAGAAAGTGAAAACCTAGTTTTCACAAAGTACCAAAAGTACCAGAGTACCAGAAGTACCAGAAAACCAGAAGCACCAGTCCAAAAATCCGCAAATCAAGTTTGGAGGGGTAAAAGTTGGATTTTTTGAAATCTAAACACACCGGGCTACTCGCCTCAGTCCAACGTATCTTTCGGTGAATTCAGTTTTCAGATCCAAGAAATTTAATTTTTCTATTATTTCTATAGCCCGGAGGGCTAGGGTTTCTTCTATAAGAAAGAATGGCTACCAGCATGAGGGTAGAAGACAGGCTGGAAGGATCTAGAAACTTCAGATCTTGGAAGCATAGGTTGCAAATGATTCTAGACGAAAATGATCTCCTATAACATGTTACAGTGGGTGTACCAGAACCAGATGAAGAAGAGCAAAAGACCAAGCATAAGAAGAATGAAAGGAAATCAAAGAGAATCACGTCAGATTCAGTAAAGGATCACTTGATCCCTCATATTTCCAAACAACAGACAGCAAGGCAAATGTATGAAGCACTCAACAGGTTATATGAAAGCAAAGACTTTAGCCGGAATCTTTCCTTAAGAAATCAGGTTCGTAATATGAAGATGGAAAACTTAAAATCTGTCACATCCTATCTTATGAGAGTTTCTCATATCATAGATCAGCTTGCAGCTATTGGAGATTTCATTAGTGACAAAGAGCTTGTAACCACAACCCTAAATGGGTTTCCAACATTTTGGATTCCTTTTGTACAAGGAGTGTGTGCAAGAAGCAAGTTACCCAAGTTTGATAAGTTATGGGCAGATTGCACACACGAAGAATCTAGACTTGCAGACCAACAGAAGAGATTAATTGTTGATGAAGAGGAAGCTCTTACAGCTCAAAAGAACAAAAGAAGTTCCTTCAGGAAGAACAATAAAGAATCTAACTCTGTAAGAGTTCTAGATAAGAAGAAAGATGTTTCAAAGATCAGATGCTACAACTGTCAAAAGTTGGGACACTTTTCCTATGATTGTCCTCAAGGAAAAGGGAAAAGAAAGTATCAAGCACATGTGGCAGAGGAAGAGGAATCTCCTCCCTCAAAGAAAGCTTTAGCAGAAATTGAGGGTTATGTACTTTAAGTTGAAGATAGTTGATATGAAGAAAGATAGCAAATGGTGGAGTCTGTGTAGCCTCCCCACACAAAAACAAAAGATAAGTATTCATGTTTATTTCTAGTATCTTGTTTACTTTAATACTTTATCATTACAAGTTAGATTATTTTGTGAGAATGTTAATTAACCTCGTTTTACTTCAGTATCTATGCAGACTTATGAAGGACGTATCAAAGAAGAGGATGAAGAAAGAGATAAAATATTTATTTCAGAAAGCATATTGTAAGTAAGTTTACAGGAAGAAAGAAATTATGTTGTAACTTGCAGAAGTTAGACAGCATGAGAAGGACGTATGATGTGGTGACAGTCAGTAAAGACCAGACAATATCCAGTATTTATATAGGAGCAGGAGGCTCCTAAAGATGCATAACATAAATGTTCAAGATGAAGAAAAATATGGATACTCAGATAGAGTTGATAAGATGCAGGTAACTGTAGGTTGCTCTAGTACCCTTCTTATAGATGCAGAGGGAGCAGGTTGATCCAGTATGAAGTCAGAAAGAAATGTTCGAACTCAAGAAGGCACCCAGGATATTACAAAAGAGAACTTCAAGGATGATGATTAAAAGCTATTAGTTTGGTGCAAGAGGGAGCCATGTCTCCGAGTTCGAAATGGAGGATCGTGATTTGATGCAGTTAGGAAAGCAGATGGATGGTGCCCAGATATTTTGATCAAGATGAAATTTATCCAGTAGATGGATGGTGCCCAGCAGATGGGTAGCATGGTATTATACCATGAAAATATTTTGGACCACAAGAGATTTTTTCAGATCCCATAGCTAGACCTTCGTAGAGAAGGAGAAGGAGAAAGATAAAAGACCTTCGTAGAGAAGGAAAGATCAATCCCACAGGTAGACCTTCATAGAGAAGGAAAAGATAAGAGACCTTCGTAGAGAAGGAAGAGACCTCCGTAGAGAAGGGGAATGAGAAATTTGCCAAGGTTGCCCTCTGTCCAAGTGTTGAGTTTTGGATACTCTAGGGACATGCTAGAATACCCTCGTAGAGAGGGGTGTGACCACCCTCGTAGAGAGGAATGTGGATGTTTCTCCAAGGGGCAGCGAGCAGATACTCTCCTCTTGCCAAGGATTGAGTAGCCTGGAACACAAACCTTGACCATGTGGAAGGGTTAGTTGGCTCTTGAGGTTTGTGTCGTGATCCTGCGTGGATCATGGAAAGGGAGTCTAGTCTTGCCCATGCTAGCATGTTAGCTTCTCTAGTTCATGTGGTATGACTAGGAGTGAAGCTATGGTAGTAGTCCTCCCCAGTGGATGGGTGAGATAGATGACTACAAGAGAAGGGAGAACATAAAAGGAATGGCAAAACTCATAGAATATCTTGTGTGAAGATAAGACATCTTCTATGTGAAGATAATATATCTTTTGTGTGAAGATAAGAAAGAAGTATTTTCTGCGTGAAGACGAAAGAAAGAAAAAGTACCTTCTGCGCGAAGATAAAGAGAACAAAACTTCTGATGATTTATAGATATGCCAGTCAGTGATCATGATGCCAGATGACCAAGTGGATTATGTTGATGATGTTATCCAGTTGATGATGTTACCCAGTTGATGATGTTTCCCAGTTGATGATTTATCCAGTGGATGTTGTTGCCTAGTTGATGTTGACATCCGGTGACCTGTCAAAAGATAAATAATATCCTTCTTATTAAGAGGGAGTGTTAAAATATTGTGTAACTGCAAAGAATATTCTTATCCCATTTTGTGGATAAAGATAAAATATATTTATTATTGATTAGATCAATCCCCTTTTGTGGATTGATCATGTCGGGCATTGTAATTGACGAAATCCCCTTTTGCGGATTGGTCAAACCCTAATTGTAATATGCAAAGTAAGAAGTCGACCCCCAGGGAAATTAAAGTGGTTCTAACCACCCATATTGAGAAGTCGGCCCTGCCAATGAAAAGACACCTCAGTTCAGCACCTGCTAGATTGTATAAATAAGAGAGGCCAACGCCTCATTTGCACACACACTCAGCTCACTCATCTAGTGCGCAAGTATTGAAGGAAGCTGCAGTTACTAGTTGCCGGAAGAAGGAAGAGAGAGAGAGGCGCATCCTTGGGAGAGGAATTTTTGTGTTGTTTGGTTCATTGTCTTGGCATTGTATTGGCTATCTATATTAAGGAAGTTTTACTGGGTTTTCTTCCCCATGAGGGTTTCCCAAGATAAATGTTGTGTACTCTTGTGATTGTGTTTCTCTCGGTGATCCTATATATGCTATTGTTATCTAGTAAATTGAAAGTAACCTAATAATAGCAGAAACTTTAACACTAAGTATGGCGCAAGTTTGGGAGAGTAGTGCAGCTGCAACTGTTGCAGTTGTGTATGGTGCTTGTTATGTAGATATGGAGACTCTCTCTTGTGTGCTACCCTTGGAGAAGGAGCACTTACCTTGTCTTGAGTTGTTGTCGCAGTTAGTAGCTAGGGTTTATATGTTGGTTCTAGTATGGATTTCCAGAATAATTCTGTCAAAGGTTAAAGATGCTTGGGGGTGGCTGTGTGCTTATGGTTAGGTAACAATATTGTGATCTTGTCTATGGTAAAATGAGCACATCAATTATTTTAACAAGTTATGGGCCCACACTATCTTTAGACAGTCTAACCACTCAAAGGTAGATTTGGAATTTCATTGTCAAGCTCGTTATAGCACTAGTTGCAGTTGCAGTTGCAGTCAGGTTTTGCAGCAACAACAAACCCTAACCCATTAGTTTGGGCACCTATAGTAAAGTGTTTGACATATTTCTTTGACATTCTAGTGTGCCCTAGCCTAGCGCACCTCTTGGTACCCTCAGCTAGCAAAAAATTCAGGTTTGAATTTTTGGTCGAAGTCAAAGACAAAGTTTGATTGGTCAAAGTCAAAGGTCGATTAGTCAAAGTCAAAGTCAAAGGTTGACTTCTGGTCAAATTGATTATGTGGTCAAAATTGAAATTTTAGAGTTTCTAGCTTGTTCTAATCATTGAACCTTCTGATTTAGTTTCTAACCTCCTTGTCAAGATGGTATCTAGTTTCAGATTAGAAGACAAGCTTGACGATGCTACAAAGATTTCAAAGGTATGCACTTATATATGTCTTTCAAGTTATATCTTCTAGAAAAGCATGAGTATGTTTGCAGGGAATGTACTAGAGACCTTGTCCAAGTAGTAATCTTGGATTCAGTGCATTCAAAGGAACAAGCGAACCCTCCATAACAATTGAGGCTTCAGGTTCTAGGTTTGATTAAATTGATAAGTTTCAAATTTGCACATACCAAGGTTGATAGTTGCTACATTACAAATTGTGAAAGCAATCTTTGAAAGGTTCTATTACAGATGTAATGAATACTTGATAGCATGTGAATACTATTGATATAGATGCTTATTGTACTTGTTTGCAGAATGAACTAAGATCTCCTCTAGAGAGATATTTCTTGTTTTTCTCTCAGGCAGGTCATCTTGGTCATACTATGATGATCACCATAAAATTGTTATTCATTCTTGTTACCATAGATATGTTCTTATGAAAATTCTATTATAATGGAAATAATTTTATTGTTCTTGTCTCGAGCAGGTTATCTTACAATATTTCATGGAGGCTACCATGAGGATGTATTTGTTTGTTCCAAATAAGTTACTATGTAAGAATGTTGTATCAGACATGGAAGAACCACATAGGTCTACACCAAGATAAGACTAAGAAGAGAAGGCTAGCTTGAGCTCGCGAGATCATGCAAAGAAGTATGGTGCTCCAGATAGAACTTTTAGAGAAAGCAAGAAGTCAAAACCATATTCCAGTTACATAACCCTCCACCTTTGATGAAGCAGTCAAGCAAAAAGAATAGAAGGAAGTTGTAATGGAAGAATATCAATCATGAAAAACGATGTATGAAAATTGTGCCTAAATGAGTTTAAAAGATAAAGCATGCAGTGGATGGAAGTATTGATAAATACAAGGCAAGATTTGTGGCTAGAGGTTTCTCCCATTAGGAGGGAGAAGATTATGATCAGACGTGTTCTCTGGTTTCCAGATATACATCTATCAAAGCCATCATATCTCTAGCAACATCCATGGGTTGGAGTTTACATCAGATGGATGTAAAGACCGCCTTTCTCAATGGAGTAATTGAGGAAGAGATATACATAAAGAAACCTCAAGGTTTTGAGGTACACCCAAGAGAAACCCACATATGCAGATTGAAGAAGGCCTTGTATGGACTCAAGCAAGATCCAAGAGCTTGGTGCAGAGCCTCTCATTATTCAATGTAAGAGGGAGTTAGCCTTTGAATTCGATATGAAGGATCTTGGTCTCATGCATTAGAAGTATGGTAAAAGTGTGGTGAAGTCTTCCTAAGACAAGGGAAGTATGTTGTAAAGATCCTTCAGAAGTTTGGGATGATGGATTGCACATTCATGACAACTCCCATGGTAACAGATTTGAGGAAGTTGAGAGATTCTGATTCTGATCCAATAGACTCGTCCCTGTACCAACATTTGATTGGATCCTTGATGTATTTGGTGAATACTAGGCCGGACATTTGCTTTGTTGTGAACATGTTGATCCAGTTCCAGGTGAAACCTAGACAAGAGCATTGGATAGTTGCAAAGAATATCTTGAGATATCTTTGTGAGACGATAACTTATGGTTTGAGATATGTCTCAAACAACGATATACAGTTGCATGGATTTATTGATTCAGATTGGGAAGGGAGTACAGATGACATAAAGAGTACATCTGGTATGTGTTTCAGTTTGGTATCTGTTATGATATCATGGGCTAGTAGAAAACAAAAGTTTGTTCCACTCAGCATTGTAGAAGCAGAGTATATTGCAGCTTGTGATGTTTGTATGGAAGCAGTGTGGCTCTGTAAGTTGGTTTCTGGACTGTTTGATCAAGTGTTGGATTCGACTGTGATATATTGTGATAACTAGAGTTGTGTGAAGCTCTCAAGAACCCAGTGTTCCATGACAGATCGAAGCACATTGAGATCAAGTACTATTTTGTTTGTGATAAAGTCCAGAGGGGAGAAGTGGTTCTCCAGTATATCTCCATTGATGAGCAAACTACAGATATTTTGACGAAGATTTTGTCCAAGATAAAGTTTTCATTGGATAGTTTTCTTTGTGAGACGATAACTTATGGTTTGAGATATGTCTCAAACAACGATATACAGTTGCATGGATTTATTGATTCAGATTGGGAAGGGAGTGCAGATGACATAAAGAGTACATCTGGTATGTGTTTTAGTTTGGTATCTGTTATGATATCATGGGCTAGTAGAAAACAAAAGTTTGTTCCACTCAGCACTGCAGAAGCAGAGTATATTGCAGCTTGTGATGTTTGTACTGAAGCAGTGTGGCTTTGTAAGTTGGTTTTTGGACTGTTTGATTAAGTGTTGGATTCGACCGTGATATATTGTGATAACTAGAGTTGTGTGAAGCTCTCAAGAACCCGGTGTTACATGACAGATCGAGGCACATTGAGATCAAGTACTATTTTCTTCGTGATAAAGTCCAGAGGGGAGAAGTGGTTCTCCAGTATATCTCCATTGATGAGAAAACTACAGATATTTTGACGAAGATTTTGTCCAAGATAAAGTTTTCATACTTGAGGGACAAGCTGGGGCTCGTGGAGATTGCTCCCTTGGGTGAAAGGGGGGAGATGACTTCCTCGGTTGGGAGGGAGCACTGATATGTTGCATCATGGACTGTCAATGAAGCTGCAGATCTGTATCATGCTAGTACAACTTAGAGATGGTCATACAACTTAGAGATGATGCTTGCATCATGCTAGTACAACTTAGATATGATACAGACGGTTGGAGTTGTTGATACATTGGCTAAGGAGCATCGTGCTAGTATAACATAGAGGTGGACATACAACTTAGATATGATGTATTGACATCATGCCAGTTATGTTCATGCTAGTACATCTTAGAGACGATGTTGGTGAGCCGCATTATGCTAGATATGGCCATGCGAGTACAACTTAGAGGTGACATACAACTTAGATATGATGCATTGACATCATGCTAGATATGTCATGCTAGTACGGTTTAGAGATGACCATACAACTTAGAGATGGTGCAGGGGGCTCGTGTCATGCTAGATATGATCATGCGATTACAACTTAGATGTGGCATACAACTTAGATATGATGCATTGGAATCATGATAGATATGTCATGATAGTACGACTTAGAGATGATCATACAACTTAGAGGTGACATAGTGAGGCATTGATCTACATCATGCGAGAACAGCTTAGAGGTGGCATACAACTTAGATATGATGTATTGATATCATGCTAGATATCTCATGCTAGTAGGGCTTAGAGATGATGTAGATGATACTCCAGATCACGCCAGTACAACTTAGATATGATGCATTCGCATCATGCTAGTACGGCTTAGAGGTGATGCAGTTGATGACATTGTTGATGCAGGATGATATCAGATGATATGATTTGATTTTTGTGGAGATTGTATGTCTCTGGACAGTAGTTGTATGCTACTGTGATGGATGTGTTCCACTTGTAGTGATTGTGTGTCATTGGTTAGTAGTCGTGTGCTACTAGGAGTGGTTGTGTACCACTGGGCAGTAGTTGTGTACTACTATGGATAGACACAATTGTGTTCTATTGGATGGCATTGTAGCAGTTGTATGCTACTATTTGATTGCCATGGAGACTACCACTAGTGTTGGAGATGATTTCCAGCTAAATGGATAGTCAGTGTGATGGTGGACAGACATTCTCCAGGCGGAGAATGGTCGAGGAAGAACAGATTGTTGGTTGATAGACATTCTCCCTGGGGAGAATGGTCCAGGTTGACAGATTGTTGACGTATCATGGAATAGTATTTTCCTAAGGCATATATTGTGGCCCAATTAGGAAAATGGTTCAGGACCAATATTCTCCTGAGGCACAATAATTGTCCCGATTAGGTTGAATAGTTTTCCCCCTAAGGACATGACATCTTGATTAGGGTGGTTGATACAGGACCAATATTTTCTAAGGCATATGGGTAGAGATTGATCTCTATGGTACATATGACCCGAGTAGAAAATAGTATGAGACTGACATTCCTGTAGGAATGGTCTCTGTAGCCCATGGTGTGGCTTTCAGCATCTTGGAGGATTGACATTCTTCTAGGATGTAGGTATGGATTAGAAGAATGGTCCTTGTAGCCCATTGTGGGGCTTTCAACATATGTTGGGATAGATATTATTCTAGGACATATGTTCGGATTAGAAGAATGGTCCCTATATCACTCTGTTGAGTGGGTGAGTGTAATGTCCCATTCCCCCTAGGCAGTCAGAATACCGTGGTGGTTTACCCAATTTCCCGTAAACCATTAGACGGACAAGCTAGGGAAATGATATTGGTAAAGTCACTTTCGAATTATAAAGTGAAACTTAGGAAAAGTGAGTTTATTAATATTAAACCCCTCTTTGAGGATATTTCTCTCCAATTATTAATTAAAAGAATATTTTAATGGAGGAAAAATGAAAAGTGAAAGACAAAAAGGACGATGGAGGATTGGAGAGGGATTGTTGAATAATCATTTTGAGAAAAGTGTTTTGGGAGAAGCTTGCGAGCTTGAGACGAGGGTTTCGAAACCCTTGGAGAGAAAATCTAGTTTCGAGGTTGAAACAATACCTTCCTAGCTAAAGATCGGAGAAGCCACTCAAGATTTTCAATTGCAGGTAATTGTCATTGTGATCTAAGGAGACTGTTTGAGAAGGATTTCATTATCAGTTCAGAAGAGAGAGAGGATAATTTTCCCTTTGGCGTGTGTGGAGAAGCTAGGTGTTTTCTCTTGAGCTGGTGCTTTCTCTTGAGCTGGGCGCCTCCTATATCTTGTTGTTGCGTGTGGTACACTAAGGGCCGAGTCTGCACTCTCCCATATCGTGGCATCTCCTTTTGGGTCGTGGGGATTGGTTGATGATTGATGCTGGGCGTTTTCCTCTTGTAGTTGCGTGTACCCTCTTGCTAGTCGTGTATACCCACTTCTGTAGCTGCGTGGTACCTGTTGGAGCCGTGTGGAATGACACCAAGGAATGTTGTTGGGGGCGACCTCCATTAAGGGGTTATTTGTTGCAAGGAGAGAGGGTTATCTCCCATCTTGAGGCTGCTTCAACACTCCAGAAAACCGTGGCACAACAGACATACAAATCAACTCCCTTCATCAAATCGTGGGAACAAATTTTGGCAATTCTTCATGGCTGAATATGACTGTGGTTTATAATCTTCTATGGTAGACATCTCCCTCACCTTTGAGAGGTATTCCTACTCCAAATAGCTTGTATTGGTACAACATTTCAATTAAATAAAGAACAATGATAGTTTGTTGCGTTTATTCATCTATATTTGAATGTCATTTCATTGTTATTTTGTGGGTTTGTTTAATAACCAAGCAATACAATTGGTACCTCATTGGGGAGGTATAAGGAGGTGGAAAAACAACATAACATCCAACAAAACCCTGAACTAGACTGTTGTCTATCGAAATTTTACTTTCAGCAGTCAAATATCAGTGTATGCAAAGTGTTTGATGAAAGTCCAACACCAAATTTAAGGGGTTTCTTCCAATTTTCCCAACCTAGAATATTTCAGTGGTATCAGAGCATGATCTTGGCCAGTTGTGGGTGACATTGATGACTGAGGAAGGGTTGCAAAACATCACTTATAGGCGTAGGAGGTATAGAAGCGTAGAGGGCAGAGAAGAAGAAATGGAGGGCACTCCACGAAACAATGTGAATCTGCTAGAGGACAGAGAGGATGGGTTGATCAGAGGGCTTATGAAAGCCTTACAGGATATTGCAGAGGGTCAGAGAGAGACCCGAGAGTTCATGGGCAGAATCACAGGTTATGCTCTAGGGAGCAAACACGGTGAAGAAAAAGGGGAGAGCAGCAAGAAAGGGAAGATGGAAGAAGGGGGAAACACACACAGACCTCATATAGAGGTGATCACTTCCAGGACCGGCCCTCAGAACCACCCTCATGACTATAGCGAGATTTCGAGATCTACCATGCCTAAGTTTTTAGGACCAACAGAGACAGGTACAGGAGGACAGGACGAGCCACTAGCAGCTTATTTCCAGGAATACAAGGCCATGGATCCAGATTTGAGAGAAGCTATGACTTTTGCCGAGTTTTGTAGCTTCAAGGGGAGAAACAGGCCGAGATTCTTCAACAAGGGTCCCACACAGAGCTACGAGTTACAACGCACAGTGGGCAAGCTCACTTTGCCATACTTCGATGGGACGTCGAAGTGCACTGCACGAGCTTGGGTGCAGAAGCTCGACACCTACTTCCAGCTGAACCCCATGGCAGAGACTGATGCCATTAAGTTGGCAACATTGCACTTGGAGGGTGAGGCACAGGACTGGTGGTACCACGGGATGTCCACTCTGGGACATGCCCATATTGTCACCTATGATGAGTTTATAGGGAGACTAGTGCATAGATTTGACAGGAGAGATCCCGAGTTGTCTTTCAGAGACTTGGCACAGTTGAAACAAACTAGTTCGGCAGAGGCCTTTATATCAGATTTCCAGAGGATATCAGTGATGGTCACCGATATCTCCGAGGCCCGATTGGTGATGCTGTTCACAGAGGGGCTAACCGAGCCACTTCGAGGATGGGTGAAGGCTTATAAGCCTACTACA
>ML828213.1:68255-82080 GCA_009831015.1 Picea engelmannii
AGGTCTGACTCTTGAACAATATAGCAAGGGATCTTATACACCCCTTAGTGCTCATCCACTAGGGGCACATCCATAGGGATGTCCATATCTCTGGCTCACTGCATTACATAGAAGAACCACTTCTTCACTAGTGCTCAGCCACTAGGATCACGTTCACCTGTGCTCGTCCACATGCACGTCCACTCAACAGATCTTCTTTCTCACTGCATTACACACGAGAGTCATCTGGATTTTCTCATCAACTCTCTGCTCATAGGAGGCTAATACATCATCTTCATTTCTGTTCTCATGACAATGCACCCAGAGCTTTGGGATTTCACACGTTCACCTTGTGCTCAACCACAGGCACGTCCAACTCTGCAAATCTCCTTTCTCATTGTGTTACACAGGAGAGTCATCTGGAGTTATTCTCAACTCTCTGTAAGGAGGAGGCCATCTCTACGTTCCAGCTCTGTCTCGGATAGGAACCACACACCCCTCTCAGGGGCTCTCTCTCAGGTTTGTCTCAAAGAATGTCTCACATGGCTGCAATCATCAACAGGGAGTTGTGATTCATATCCGTTTGGGGATTCATATTTGTTATATGAATATTTCCAACCATCTTTGTGCTCATATTTTGATGGACACCAGATCGTGGCCATCCCAGAGCAGTCAGAGACTCACACTACAAAATGGAAGTATTTTCATCTTGGGGCATTTTGCAGGGATTTGCAGATGAAGAGACAACGATTTTCTTTCTCCGGACATGAAGTTGTGCCTTACCTCTTATATTCCTCTTTGGGTAGCCATGCGGTTTTCTTTCAATCCCTCATTTCCTCTCAGTCTTCGGGACACAATGGTCATGTTAATGAGGAAGAAGATGAGCCATCATATATACATGTTAGCCCTCTTCAACGATGGGTGGATTAGGCTTGTGGCCATTCTTTCCGGTAGGATTTTCTTTCTCCCACCCACCTTAATCAATTGCTTTCTATGATTGATTATATGCTTGTTCATATTCATGATTATTATGTGCTTAACTTGTCTTTGATATATTTTATAATTAAGCACAAGGGAAAGAACTTGGGTGAGATGTTGAGCATGTGGTTGCATTGGTTGTATGATTTCACTTGACATCACCTGGCACTTGACCTTTTCGGGCCACGAGCCCCGGGTAAGTAGGTAGGTCATTTATTTTCCCTTGCATTTGCATTTGATTGTTCATGGTATTTTAGTTTCATTTACGTATTTGCATGTCATATCTCATTTTCATCTTGCTCTACTTGCATTATTGCATACTTCTTATAATCATTTGCTTTCACCATATTACATGTTAATTTAGAAACTTCTGAAAAAATGCAAAATTTTATTTTAAAGACTAGTTGAAATTTTGAATTTTTTTGATCATATGAACAAAGGGTGAGTAAGCCACCCTCGATATCCACATTTGTTTTTTGTTTTAGTGTGTGTAGGAACAGGTCTTACTAGGAGATGTTGAGGTTCTCTTGCACCCTACGACGAGTACATTTCCCCAAGTAGGAGCCAAATGTTGTCCCCCTTTCTTAGGGATAACTAAGGAGATGATGTCTCGAGGCCCTTAGGTTGCAGACATGGAGTACCGAGAGTCAGATGAGAAGGAAGGGGCCCCTATCATACCACACATCACCATCCAATCTATGTCAACAACATCCACCACACCCAGCTTGGCCCACATAGGACAACATGTATTTCTTCATGAGGTAACAAGTCAGGTATCATGGTAAGCGTCATTTTAATATTTGGAGCATTTGAAACATGTTACTAAGGATCCTTTCTTGATTTTGAAAACATTTGCTTGGAAATTATGCTTTTTTCCCTATTTCACCTTGGTGAGTGTCATGGTTTCCTAGAAAGTGACCACCCTCAGGGAAAGGGTTGTTACTGGGGGGTCCCTTGAAGGGTCATCATACCATTCCCGCTCATATTACCTCCTTCCATCACTTCTTCCCCTCTGTTTCCCTATCTTTTAGGTCTTCGGGCGTATTGACCCAAGAAGGGAATGTACTTCATTTCATGGGAGGAAGAGGCCACTAGGCTCGAAGGTGCCCTAGCAAAAAATCATGCAATAAAATCTCACCATGGGATCATGAGAGCAATGAAATGCTTCTAAAAAAAGTGAGGGACCCATAAAACAAATAATTAATTAATTAATAACACTTTTCAAGGTAGAGCGTTTGTGGGCTATGCATTTCCTTTTTAGTGCCCCTTATTGTCTTCAACTTGGAAAGGCATGTGAACCAAGGTAGAGCGTATGTTGTCTATGAATTTATTTTTTAGTGCCCCTTATTGTCTTCAACTTGGTGACACATGCAAAATAAATGGCTAATAAAGGGCTTGGAAAAATATGCTTTAAAAACAAAAAGAGGAAAAGGATGTGGCAAGCCCTCAACAAAAGCACCCATAAATGAGACAATATGAGCCCTTATATGTCATGAAACCCCATACCTAGAATTCTAAACCCATTCACCTCACATTCACTACATGACCTAGAAAGGATTCTCCTTGGGAAAATCTCCTACTTGAGGAATTGGTTCACCCAATAGGGTATTATGGCACCCCTCCCATATCTAAATTTCACGAATTGTATAAGGTCTTTGAGCATTTGTTTATTTTGAAAAGGGATGATTTGATGCACATGTTTGGGTGGTTCTTTTATTAGATATGGCTTAATTGGCATGATATTGTGACTTGTGGACCCTTGGAGGGAGAATTTGTTTGTCTTTGTAGGGCCTTGACAGGTGGAAGTCTTTTCATGAAGGCATAAGGTCACTTTGACCTTCATTTGGGGCATGAATCCCACAGGTTGGATGATGCACCCCCTCTCTTTGGACACATGGGAGAGGGAACGTTTCCTTTGGAGGAATTTAGAGACCATGAGTAGATCATACTTCATCCTCTTGCACCCAAACGTTGGCCTTTGGAGGCCTAAAATGTCACATTTGATGGGGTTTCTCATGGTTGATGGTGATGGTCATATTTTGATGGAGAGAGAGACACTTGGCACATGCTAGAGCACTTGGTGGCATGATTTTTGGCCTTTGGAGGCTCAACATTCTTCATCAAAGGCTCAATGTCTCTCCTAGAGGCCCTACGTCACCCTTTAGGGCATGACGTCACCCTAAAAGGGGATTTCACTTTATGAATTTATTATTTTAAGTTGTAAAGGTCAAATAGAGGATATTGGCCTCCCTAATTTGTTGTTGACATTTTTAATTGTGGACAAATGGGTTTTAGGTGACCTCATATAAAAAGGGGTCACCCTATTGTCATTTTGGATACCAACTCACTTGAGAATTACATACTTGTTGGCTGAAATTTTCTCCCTACTTGGGAAAAGCACACTATCTCTCTATTATGCTTTGTGGATGTTATTACTTGTCTATAGTAGGAATAAGTTAGGCATTATCTCTTGGATGCTTGTTCTTGGTGATTTTTGTCGAATATGCTTGATAAGGAAGGGTTTCTTCATGCTTTTTCTTGGAATTGGTAAGGAATTTATGCATTAATTGTGTTTTCTTCTTGTTTCAAGATAATATATCTAAAACCTTGGAGGAGTATAAATGGATACACCCTCCATCAAGTCTACTTTGTCATCATTAAACAAGCTACTTTGCCAAGGTTGCTAGGAGGAGTAAAAAGGTTTACACCCTCCTAGATTTACCTTGCTAGTTTAGTTTGCTCTAGGGAGTAAAAAGGCATACACCCCTAGAGAGTTAACACAACTACCTCTTACACAAGAGACTCCATTACCCAATTGATAAGGCACTAATCTACTTGCATTGGAGATATAACATCGTTGCATTGGTATGCGTGAATTTTTTGAGATATTGCAATTGTTCAAGTTGGAATTGATTATATATGCTATAACCTTTCTTGTGCCCTAGGGGCGTCTTGATTAACCTACTAATTCTCTTTGTTGTTACAAATTAATGCTACAACCATTAGGGTTGCAACAAACTCATCTTCTTTTAATCTTTGCTCACTAATCTACAGTCGAAATTCACTTGTAAACCTTGGTTATTGTTCTACTGGTTATTAGCTAATTGTTGGGTGGATTACTTGTTGATTTATGTGGCTAGATATTGCTTCTGTAGCAATTGTTTGCTACAGCTACTTGACTGTTATAATAAATTGTTGATAACACCTAATAAACATCCCTTAAGGCCACCAAAGTCTTTCTCTAATCATTGGAAGTTTGACTAGTTATTGCTAGCTTTATTTCTGATATCTTTTACTAGATTTTGGATGGATAAATTTGCAGCTATTGTTATCATTTGTTGTTGATATATATATTTCCATACTTCTGAAATTTGGGACAGCAAGGTTTCTTTTTTGATTCCCCTTAGTTTAAGGCTTGTATATCTATCGTTTATCTTGTTCTGGGCAGGGCTAACATTGTTTTGCAGGTACTTTATACTTGAGAACCATTCTCCATCTACAATACTCATTCTCAAGCCTTATTCCTTCTCCAATACTGACCTATAGGGGTGTTCATCTATCATTCTTACACTTTCCATCTCAATCCCCCTCGGGTCACCGAGATTCCCCCGTTTTGGTGATTTCATCATCACTAAAGTAAGAAGATTGTTTATTCGAGGTGACAGTGAGTATGTACTCACATAATTGTCACACTTCTATGGATTGGGTTGGGCTTTTCCCAAGCTACAGATTGTGTGATAACATGCCCTCCAATTTTTAATATTTCATCTTGGTATCCCTTGATGTCCTTATATTTCCCGATTGCAAGTCGCTTAACCCCAAACTTTATGTCTTCTATAGAAAAAACATCATCTTTTGTAGAAAATTTTGGAATTTTGTCCAAGGCATTACGAGATTCATAAATTTTTATAAGGCAGCTAAAAAATAAATCTAAATTTATCACTTAGCCTATATGAAATCAGTTTAAGGAAACATTTGACTTCAGTTGTTCTAAAACTGGGAGAAGACATTCCCATAAGTATGTTTTAGCATGTACTTACCAGAAGGCCAAATCTTCCAAAATCACCAAGTATGGCACTAAACCTCCTTATAAGAAGAAGATGATGTTCTTCAAGAAGAGGCAGACTGCAAGATATTCAAGTCATTGTTATATTTGCAAAAAGGAAGGACATTGGGAAAAGAAGTGTCCAAAGCACCATCAATCTAAAAAATATGCAAAGCTTCTCTCTTTGTTTAGTATTTCTTTTGATCTGACTTTCTGAAATACTTGTATAGAATCAAATGTAGAAGTTGTATATTCTATAGATTATTCTTCTGATTCATCTCCTAGTTGTTCAGAGCATTCTTCCACGACTAATAATGGATGTTTATCACAATCATCTTCTTCAAAACTTGAAGAATTTGATTTCCTTTGCTACTCTCTTTGAAATTTCTTCCCAGATTGCCTCTCTAAACAACCAATTTTCTTCTACTCCTTGGGATATTCATAAAAGGTGAGCCCTTAAAACACATATTTCTCACCTTTCTTCCCAAATTTCACAATAAGGAATGGTGGATTCCTACTATTCCATTCCCTCTCATCAAATCTCACCTCCTTATTCTCATTTAATTCCACCAAAAAAATCATGTCTCTCATCCACCTTCATCAAGTAAGCATACAATAAGACAGATGAAAAGAGACAAACAAATCAAAGATTTGGAAGCTAGTATTGAGTCAAAGAAGTATAACTCCATAGAATAGCTACGGAATTAGCTAAAGAAAAAAAGGAGTTTTAGATTTTAATATTATCATATGATGTGTCTTCAAATGAATATTTAAGTAGGGTATTAGAAGAAGCAGATTTTGATGGATCTAAACATGAAGAAGGCACAAGATTATAGACACATGAAGAGCTAGAAAAAAATAAACTAGTATTCTGTGAAATCAAAGTTGTTAAAGATAGATTAATAATTCTCATCTCTATCAAGATAAAAGGGTTTAAAGGTTATGCACTGGATGCACAAATAGACATGGGATCAATGATATCTTGTACTAAGTTGGGAGCAATTCCTCACTACTACAAGGAGCCTACTCAAACAAAAGTTGTGCTATCAATGGTGAGCCTTGAATATAACTAGGTATACTCTTGATTTCTCCATTCTTATTAACAAAATGCAAAGCAAGGCCACATTTATGAATACAATACAGGTGCATATTTGTTATTGGGACAAGATGTTTTGCATAATCATTTACCTTTCACTTTGGGATTATATGTGATCACTTTATGTGTAAATGGTGTCATGACTAAATTCCCATGTAAAAATTCTTGTGAAGTCAAGATACCAGATGTAGTATTCATCCCTAAAGAGATTGAACCTTCATTAGATAAGATATCCAAGATTAAGAAGATAATAAAAAATGTTAATCTTCATTGAGAATTTGTGTTGGCTCCAATGGTCCAAAAATTGAAGTCCCAATGTACTTTGGAAATTCTCAATGCATTATGGTATAGAGAGCGGTATTTTGTGAATTGGATCTCCATTTAGACAAGGATTTAGCATACTCCCTCCAATGGCTCCAGATCATCTTCCCAATGATGATATAGAAAATTTCATGGAGAATAGAGACTTACATCTGTCATATCAAAGAGATGTTGGATGAAGAATAGTGGGCCCTTGCACGGGTTTGTATATAGTATCGACCAATGTTTCTTGTCTATAATCTTTTTTTTAAAGTTAATACTGGAACTAGTCCCCCCATGTTCAAGCCTAGTAGGGACGAGATAATAGTGGAGTCCACCACTTACCCATTTCTATAGGAATCTTTCTAGAAAATCGCAGTTGGCCTATGCACCAATTACTTTTGACTATTTGGTGTTGGTATCTAGTTATTGGTAACCTATTTTAAGTATTATAAATAGCACTTGACTCTTCATTGAGACATTCGAAGTTTGAGAGAAAAGAGTGTCTCAGAGTCATATATGGTTCAGTACACAAAAGGGTCGCTTCGGCTTATGACTTTTGTGTCTTTAAAACCTAATTAGAGATATTGTTTAGAAATTTTGAGTGTATGAAATGCCAAGATTTTTGGCATAATTATGTAAATTTGGAATTTTATTATCATTTTGTAAGTTAATATAAGAAATGAGTTCCCCTATTGCCAAGTTGATATAAGATCTGAGTTCCACAATGGCAATAGGGAAACTTGGATCTTATATTAACTTGAAAAATGATAATACAACAACAAATTTACATAATCATGCCAAAAGTATTGACATTTTAGACATCGGGAATTTCTAGAAAATATCTCTTATCAATTTTTAAAGACACGTAAGTCATAATCCGAAGTGACCCTTCTACGCATTGAATTGAAGATGATTCTACGACACAAATTTCTCTTAAACTATGATTTTATCAATGAAAAGTCATGATTCTTATTTATAAGACCTACAATAGGTTATTGGTAACTAGATACCAACACTAAATAGTTAAAAATAATTGGTGCATAGGCCAACTACCATTTTCTAGAAAGATTCTTACGGAACTGGGTCAATGATGGACTCCACTGATTATATCGTCCCTGTGATGCTTGGCCATGAGGGGACTAGCTCCACTATTGACTTAAAGAAAATACAAGATGGTAAAAAACATACGTTGGTCGATACCATATACAAACATGTGCAAGGTCCCACTATGCTTCATCCAATATCTCTTTAATATGCCATATGTAAGTCTATGTTCTCCATGAAATATTCCATATTGTCATTGGGAAGATGGTCTAGAGCCATTGGAGGGAGTATGCTAAATCCTTGTCTAAATGGATATCCTTGTAATTCAACTTGGCCAAATTCTTCAAGGAATCTTGAATGAAAATGTGATTTGAGTTGCCAATACTTTTCTCCATTTGTATGGTCTTCAACTATGAGATCCAATGTTGATCCTTGAAAGGTCTCTTCAAAATAAAACCAATAATAACGTTTAGGTCATGTCAACAGATCAACAGTAAGTTCTGTGAACATTTGAGACCCTTCTTGTTTAGGATCATCCTTTGGAAAAAATCTAGTCATGAAGATAGAAAAATACTAAGCCGGTGGATATGGTGTTATCATTGTACAATCCATGAATATCCATATTGAACCTCTACATTTGATTAATTCATAGAAAATTCTCTAAAATCTAAAGTTGGATCTATAATTTCCATAATGTTTTGGCCCATATGTGGTCCTAAGTCTAAAATGTAAATGTGTTGAACCTGCACAGAATAGATCTAGCTAGAAAATACCACACACGTTTGTAGAGAGAAATTGAGAAATAATAAGCAAGAGAGAAAGAATGTAATAATTATCATTAACCGTAATGAATAATGAATAATTTGCACATGATATACTCTATAAAACTCAATGAATGCGCACTGGAGGAGAACCAATGCGCCATAGTGGTGGTCTAGAGTGATCTAGACACACACCAACAGTTATGGGAGTGAACTGCCACCTAGTCTAGTCTCCCAGGCAGTTACAGGAGTGAACTGCCACCTAGCTGAGTTAACTAGTCAACTAGTCTTCAGTTAACTGACTGAACAGAGTGTAGTGAGGAGTAGATCAAGGAATCAAGGGTAATGCGCTAGTCTGGTGATGATCCCAAGGCAAGTGCGCATTAGCATGGTGATGATCCCAATGTTGCATGGTGACAAAACCAATGCAACATCTAGACTCAACTCAACTAGTCAAACTGAAGTGTCAACTGAAGAGAATATTCTCCAGGTGGAATATTCTCCCTTAAAATATAGGAGACTGGATAATGACTAATAATGACTAAAAAACAAGGAAAAACTTTAGGAAAAAGAAATCCTAGGTGTGTGTGAAGTAACTCCATCACCCCCCCTGAATATCACTATGGTGAAAATAAAGAATGGGTCTCGGCAATGAGGCCATGTTAGGTACCCAAATACAAAAGATACACTGAAAATAAAGTGAGGAAAGAGGGAAAACCTCATGGGAAAACCCCCCCCTCAAGGTACTATGTATGTAAAAAGAAGAACTATAGTTGCTAGGAAACTATGTCCTTCACTCCAAGACGACTTCGTAGAGAATGGAACTTCTGCTCAGTGAAGGTCTTGGTGAAGATGTCTATTGTCTTTTCTGATGAAGGACAGAACTGTAGGTCGATGATCCCCTCGTTTACTAAGTCTCGGATGTAGTGCATGTGGATCTCGATGTGCTTCGTCCGCTGCCTATGAACTGGATCTCTGCAGAACTTCAGAGTGCTCTAGTTGTCACACCAGATGACGATCGATCGATGAAACTGAATGCCCAACTCAGTGAGAAAATGTTGTAGCCACATAGCCTGAATGGTTATGTTAACTACCCCTTTGTACTTTGCCTCAGCTGAATATAGAGCAATGGAAGCTTGCTTCTTGCTCGACCAACAGATAGGCATAGAACCAAGACCAAGTGAGTAACCAGATGTGGACTTGCGATCAGTGTTATCGTCGGCCCAATTAAAATCAGTAAATCCGATGAGATCTAATGTGGAGTCTATTGCATAATGAATCCCAAAGGTGATGGTGCCATGTACGTATCAAAGGATACGCTTTGCAACCTTCCAATGTAGCTCATGCGGCTCTTGCATGAACCTGGAAACTGCGCCAAATGCATAGGAGAGGTTTTTTCTGGAGTGTGTGAGATATAACAAGCTCCCCACTAGTTGTATGTACAGTGTGTTGTCAACCAATGGAGTGTCCCTTCCATCCTCAAGTTTGACCCCTGATAGGAAAGGAGTCAGATCAGACTTGCAGTCTGTCATGTGAAATCTCTCAAGGAGATCTCATGCATACTTGGCCTGAGATAGTTTGATGCATGATGCATCCTAACTAATCTCGAGTCCAAGGAAGAAGTGTAGTGGACACATGTCCATCATAAAAAACCTGTCATGTAGAATCATCTTGACTGCAACAATCGTTGAAGTCAAGCAACCGATGATCAGCAAAACATCAACATACAGAACTAAGAGTAGAAGTGAATCAGTCGTCCTGAGCATGTAGACATTTGGGTCTGGTTTACAACGTACAAAGTTCTGTGACAACAGGTAGGAGTCCATCTTGGCATACCATGCCCTCGGAGCCTGTCTGAGGCCATAAAGGGACTTCTTCATTCGCCAAACCAAAGATGAGTCCTGCATAAATCCTTGGTTGCTCTATATAGATCTCCTCAAAGAAACCATCGTGAAGAAATGAATTCTTCACATCCATCTGATGGACTTCCCATCCCTTGGTTGTCGCAATGGAAAGTGTCAATCATATGGAATCCATATTCGCTACTGGAGCAAAGGTCTCATCATAATCAATGCCATGCACCTGCTGAAAGCCTTTGGCAACAAGCCTGGATTTGTATCTGCTAATTTGTCCATCCATTGTGCTTTGGTCCTGTAGACCCTGTTGACCGCCTATTCAGCTAGGGTTCAACTCATGTGCCATGAAGTATGCATCACCAGATGTACATATGAAGACAGTTTTGGTTCTACTTGGGTATCTGATGCCCCAGCACAAATTTTGTAAACGAAATTTCCGCACCCCTGCGTGGGTTAATAATGTAATAAGTCTACATGGATCATAGCTAGGTCAGGTACCTTTGGATGTTTCATTGGGGGAGTTCCTTTCACCGAGAGTTTTTTATCCTCAGGTTGTCAACCGGGCTCTCGGGCCTGGCTGACTTCCCTTGAGTTTTTCCCTCCACACATGCAATAATTTCCTCCAAAGTGGTGAACGGCGTCCTAGTGGTCTCGTCCTTTGGTATCTATTGTTTAGGAATGATGTAAATGACCATGTCAGACAGTGTAGAAAGTTTCGCGGAATTTCGTCGAGTCTAGATAGGTTTTTTTTAATTAATTAAATTTTTAATAATTTAATTAATTAATTTTTTTTTGAGCAAATATTGTAAAAACTCGGTCATGGGATTTTTTATAGGGGTATTTATGCTCAAAAGAAATTGAATAGCACCCCCTACACCCATAGACCAAGTTTCAGCTCAGTCGGACAAGTTTTACTATGTCTTTGTCCACTTAGAGTCAGAGTCAGTCAAAACAACAATTTTAATTGCTAAGGTGACATTGCTAGAATGTCAAAATTTTGTAATTTTTGAGTTAATGAGTAAGTGGTAAGGTGGCAATGAGAAAGTTAGACCCTCCTAACCTACCCAAACCCATCCTAACCACTTAACAACCTAATCTACACACTTAACTTACATCTTCACTCATTTTACCCACTCCCTAAGGGGGAAAACGTCCCCCCTCATCCCAAACCTTAGTTTTATGACTTAATACTTTGTGTGGGCCCCTCTTATGAGAGGTGCGCCCCTCCTAAGCCAACACTTCATCATTTCCTTGGCCCCATGCTCCAACTCATCTCCTATGTGGCGCCCCTCTCTCATGCTCATGCCCCCCTTCTTCTAGCTTGCGCCCCCTCTCCTCCCAAGCCACTTGTTTGAGCCTTGACTTGTGTTGTGGGCCCCTCCTATGAGAGGTGCGCCCCCCTTAGCCTATCATCTCACTCCCTCATGGCCAACCCTCTTCCACATCATCAATCCATTGCTAAAACCCTAAGGAGGGCGCCCCTCCTCTTGAGATTTGACACTTGGACTCAATCCAAGTGCCCTCACTTTGCCTTTTGAGGTATAAGTAAGACCCCTCCTCACTCATTTAGACAACCATTCTTTGAGCTACTGTTACTCTGCTGAAATTTCAAACCACCTTCTTGCTCTTGCCATCAAGCCACTCAACTCATTACTCTTGAGAGTTTTGGAAGAAGTATTTCTTCAATACTCTCACATTTTGGATTAATAGAAAAGCTTTGGAGGATTATGAAGAGATCTTTGAGTATTCTTGCTTTCTTCTACATATGAGGTGACTTGCATTGTTGAGTTTTTGTTGTGTAGTTGGTAATAGATCTTGGGTTGAAGTATTTTGCTTGGGTAAGATAGCTAAGAGTATTCTAGTTATCTTATGTTTATGTTGGACAGCTTAGGGTTTGCAAGTATTTCATTCTAAGCTTATTTCAATATAACTATCTATTTCCATGCTTCACTACTTTCCTTGAGTTTTGCAGGTCATTTCAAAAGGATTATTGGGATAGCATCGAAGAGGAGCCTACCCTTAACCCTTTCTCACACTCCTAGCATTTCTGTTTTCCATTTTCATTTCTGCATACATTTCATTTTGATTTCAGCTTTCTAACACTCTTAGATAGGTCAATAATATCATCTTTTACTTGCAGATTTTTATGTGGAAATTTTCTGTGTAAAAACAGAAAAATTCTTTAACATTTGAGTGTGTTTTTCAGCATTTCCAGCAAGCTTTTGCTTGCTGGTTTTTGCATAAACTTACCAGCAACAAGGGGAAACGTTGCCCAAATTCGTCCTCAAGGCTGCATCAAGACACATCTTCAATTGGGTAACGATTTTCCAACTTTTCCTTGTGTATTTACATGTATTTCAAGCTATTTCGTTGATTTTTCTTGTACATTTGTAAGCTAACAATATTGCTGACACCTTGGGAGTGTGCTTGGCCTAGCCAACCCCCCAAAATCGTCTTGGCTTGATTTTTTATTTCATTTCTAAGTCACATTTTTTATTTTTTGTTGGCCCCTCTTGTCTTCAAGGCAAGTTTGTGTGGACTCTTTCCTTTAATAATTTGTTTAAGCATAAGCAACCCTCTTTGGCCAATATTGGAAGGCTTGCCTCCACCTTGGCCTTTGAAGTGGTGTTTTCTTTCAAGTTTTATTCGTTTTGCTTCTGAAATTTGGTATCATAGCCATAAGTATTTGAGAGCTGAGATAGTTTCTGCCTGAGCAGTCGGCCAGCAGCCTGTCTAATCTTCGTATCTTCGAAGACATAAGACTAAATGCCCTGCTTTCCTGTGCAGTTATATCTCAGTAGTATTAATCTAACTTTTCGGCACCTTGGGGGAGTCATTCCCAAAATCGCCTTGGCTTAAAGGAAATTTATTTCTGATTCATCTTTATTTTTCATATTGCCGGCACCTTGGGGGAGTCATCCCCAAAATCGCCTTGGCTTAAGGGAAAAATAACATGTGATGACTTATTTGCTTATTACTTAGAATATCTTAGATAGTCATCTTTTTCAAGCTTTGTTTTCCTTAAGTCGTTTCACTTTCATATGCTTATGCTCTCATAGTAAATGGTTTAGTAACTTAGAGGCAATCTTAAATGCTTTAGTTCATTTCTTCTTAAGTTATTTTACTATTTACGAATCTTATGTGCATGTGATGTGAATAGTTTAAAGTTTTCTCATCGTTTTGCTAAGCTTCCATTCTCAAGCATTTCTATTTTTCTAAAGCTTAACGTACACATGTGGATGAATGGTTGACTTCTCATTTACATTTTGATTAGCGCTTTAGCAATTTGTCCTACGTCTTACTTTTGCAATCATATGATTATCGTGATGATGGAGTGATGCGTCGGTGATGGATGTCCTATGAGCTTTCTTTTTCATTTCATGGTTTAAGCATCTACGTTTCAGTTTTTCATTGCAAACATACTTTACGTACATGTATTTTATGTTGATGGGATGAATGTTTTACACTTTGAGCATCTCTACACTTAAGTCATCTCATCTTATGGTCTAAAGCATTCATTTTCTACAGCTCTACATTCTGCAAGTACTTGCGCTTCATCTTTAAATTTCAATTCTACATGTGTGATGTTTATGGATTAATGGTTTAATATTGTGCAACATTTCCTTTATGTATTGACATGTTAATGGTGGTTTAATTCACACATTGCAAGCACTCATTTACACACATTTTCAATTCGGCCATGCGCTAAAAACTAAAATTTTAAAGGCTTAAAACACTCCTAAAAGCAACCAAACACACCTAA
>ML828213.1:82172-100755 GCA_009831015.1 Picea engelmannii
TGATTTATGTTTCTTATGTCTATGTGAACATTGGAGTATAATATTGAATATCTTGTGGATCAATTATTTTATGGTGTGAATCAAGGAAGTGTTGAGTATCCCACTTGGGGAGGCATCACTTTCTTTGATTCTTAAGTGCTTTTATGGTTGCCAGTGAAGGCGGTCCAATAGAGTAAGTGCTATTGGGGCATGCTTGACTCTTGTTTGTTTCACTTACATTTGTGTATCTTTGTATCCAATTTGTGTATCTTTGTATCTAAGTTGTGTATCTTTGTATCTAGTTTGTGTATGTTGTAATCATTGTAACACTTAGAATTTGTTTGTAACTAATTGTAAGCTTTGTTTTGGGGTAGTTTAATTTGTTCACTTTGTAAACCTTTTGTAATAAACCACCCTCAAACTTAGTTGACCCCATTGCCCAACCTTAGGCACTAGTCTTAGTTGACTTAGGGAAGGGGCTGATTTTCATATAGTTGACTTGCACTTTGCATTTTGTTGATTGATCATCTTAGGCTAATTTTCCCCTTTAGCCTTAACGAATTAAAACTAACTCCTAAAAACTTTAACTCTAAAATCAATCTAGTAAATAGGGACAACCCCCTTGGCTTCTCTAGGAGTAAGCCTAGAAGGAAGAGGTTCTAGTCAAGGTGACAGTGTGGACTAAGAACCTAGGCATTGTGCCTCCAAGGACACACTAAGTGAGCGGGACTTAGCTCACGTTAGCAAGTGTGTATTAGGATGGAAACAGACCCATCTACATCTGACAAGTTTCTCGAGGAGGGAGTTGTACTCCTCCTGCATGGCGGATTTCCAAAAGGGATTTCTAGTAGCCTCGCCATAAGACTATGGATCTGAAGACTGAACCAAGAAAAGATGCCTGGAGGGCAATGGTTCAGTGGAAGTGAGTGCAACAAGAGGCTCCTCAAAATCAGATCGAGTCCTCCTAGTATCGGTTGGATTACCAACGAGACCCCCTGCATCCTGAAGAGTAGTTTGTGGCCACTTGGGCCTCTGCTCTGGCTCTGTAATTGCATCTGGATGCTCTAACTCTACATATGACTGTACTAAATTTGTATCTGAATCATTCGAGTCCTTTGAATTAGGACTCTCATCTGAAGAATAGTCGGCATGTGCATGCTCATCATCTCGGACAGGTGGAAGAATGAAGATGTCTGCATGTGGCTACTGAGGTACATGCGAGACACTTTCCTCGAATTGGACACTTCGCTCAATGATGATCTGGTCCAAGGAAAGATCAATAAGTCTATATCCCTTCACATCGTCGGGGTATCCAATAGAAATACAATCAGTTCTCTGTGGATCAAGTGCCTTCCTCTTTTCAGAGAGAATCTGGGCCCATGCATGTGAATCGAAAATGTGAAAGTGGGTCACTTCTGGTTTGAGGCCACTCCAAGCCTCGTAGGGGGTCTTATCCTTGACAGATCTATGGGGAGATATGTTTTGGATGTATGTTGCACAATTAAGTGCTTCGGCCCATAGTCTCTGTGGTAGTGACTTTGCATGCAACATCCAAGATGCCATCTCCTTTAGAGATCTGTTTTTTCGCTCAGCAACTTCGTTTTGCTGCAGAATATAGGGAACCGTGTGCTGCAATTGAATCACTGTCTCATGGCAAATATTATGGATCTCATGATTGACATACTCTCCCACGTTATCAGTTTAGAGGAATTTGATTTTCTTTCCGGACTGTGTCTCAACCAAGGCTTTGAAATATTTGAGGTGTTGAAAGACCTCGGATTTTTTCCTGAGAAAGTAAATCCAAGTAAAACATGAGAAATCATCAACAAAAATAAGAACCTCGCTTTGTTGATCGATGGATGCGGAAAATGACCCATGAGGTCACTATGGATCATATATAAAGGCGCAGAAGCTCTCTGAGACTTTCCTTTGTCAAATTTCTCTTGAGGGTGTTTTCCAAGAACACATCCCTCACATACTCCCTTGGAGAAATGGATGTCTGGTAGACCATCAACCAATATTTGCTTGCTAAGTTGTTGCATGTATCTGAAATTCAAATGTCCAAACCTTTCGTGCCATATCCTACTACTTTCATCAACATGAGTAAGCAGTAAAGCAAAATCTCGTTCAATAAATTCAGAAAATGTATACATTCTAGACTGATGATTTACCTCATCGATATCAACCCTGAAGGTGGTTTGTGTTGAAGGTGAATCCCCCTGCGGACAAGTGGATTCCCTCTTGGTCTCTAAACTCCTAAGGCCAAGACAGAAGGTGCTTAACATGGACACTGACTTCCTTTTAGATCTAATCAATCTAATGAAAGAAAGAGAAGGAGAAAGATATGTACCTTATGAACGACGTTTGTCCTTGCAAAGTCTAGGCTGAGCTTCGATCTTGAGCTCCTTGATAGGTCCTGCAAAACAAACAACGATACAATGGACTTCCTACTCTACTGAGATTAGCTCAATCATAGATCCATCTACTGCAGAGAAACTTATATGGAACAAGTACAAGTTTGAAAGAAATAGGCCAAGCATTGATTATATTAATGAGAACAAGTAAAAGTACTTACAATCCTTTGAATGAAGGTGCAACAGCCTCTTCCAATTCTCCTTGTCCAACCCCTTTTCTCAATCAATCTCCATTGATTGCTTTGATGGCATCTCACTCATGAGATCATAAGTTTGATGTAATTCTCAATTGTCATTGTCTGTCAATACCACTTATAGGATCATAAGTTTGGTATCAAACTCTAGTCTCTATTCTGCCTTTCACCATGAGAAGGCCTCCTTATATAACCTTGGAGGAGTCCAACCACTTGAGAGATCTTTTGAGTTGAGGATTCCTCTCCTTCAGTTGATGATCTCCCCTAAGATCATGCCTTGACCATCTATTCGAATCCAACTACCTTCAGGATTTGAGGGATTCTTCCCTAATTTGCCTCAACAAACCCAGAATTTTCTCAAAAGAGGGTAGCGCTCCCCTAAAGGGGTGCACAGGGCGCTCAAACACTCCCCAAAGAGGCTCAGGGTGCGTCAGCGCTCCCTAACAGTGGGTAGGGGAGCACTCCTCTCCAAAAATCAATTTTTAAGTGATTTTTCCAATGGCAAAGGGATCGTACTTCTTGCCAAGTGATTTTTCTTCTTCCACACTATCTTTTGAGGTGTCTTAAGTGTCTTCATGATGTCGTTATGGGCACAACATAGGCAAGATGGCAGCACACTGCTTTTGACACTTGCAACACTTATAGTCAAGATGCGACACTTGCGGACAAGATGTGACACTTACAACACTCGTAATGACGACACTTGCGACACTATCGAAATGAGTAATTTTGAGGTGTAACAGTTTGCATGGCATAGATGTCCACGGCATTTGGTGTGAATATGACTTTCTTTCCGGTGTCAGAATTCGTCATCTGATACATGGAGAGAATATTGACAGAAATTTTGGGAACGTGCAACACATTCTCGAAGCTTCCGTTGGTGAGCTCAATCCTTCCTTTGTCGGTGACTTTGACTGAAGAGTTGTTCCACATCATAATAGGAGAACCTTTGCATGTAGCCAATGAAGAATAGACTGCTTTGAGATAGCGATGTGATGTGATGCTCCTGAATCTACGATCCAAACATCGGGAGAGGAGTTGATGGCAACCAAGGCATGGCTAGAATTGTCTTTCTTGGGATTTTGATCTTCTAGTTTCTTCTTCTTGGCACCCTCGGGGATGCGATCTCCAAGGTTGTTTTGTTGAAGTATTTGAGACATTAGATCTATTTGTTTTTGCATGCATGCGGATTCTAGATGGAATCTTTTGTGATAGTACGTTCATTTTTCCCCTTTTCTTCCCTTTCCACCTTTGGATCTGGAGGCATCGGTGAAGGGTTTTGAGTACCCTTCTTTCATCGGATGTGCATGAGATTTCCTTTTGTCTTTATCTTTAGATTTTTGATATTGATGGCTGTCATCTTGCACAGTAAGTGCATTCGCCTTTGGGCCTTTGATTTTTCCCATGTTGATGAGCTTGGTTTGCTCTTGTGTCGGGGATTGATGAAGTCCTCAAGAGAAGGCATCTTCCAGGTCGCTCCCGAGGTGAATCTGACATAATGGAATGTTGATACGAATACAGAGAATTCAGGACCAAGTTTGGAGAGAATGGTGAGAACCATTTGTTTCTCCTCCTTGGATTTATCAACCCTGCAAGCTTTGAGTTGCGACAGTAAATCCTTGAATTTAGTAAAGAAATATTGGATATTGTCGAAGTTTTTTGGATCCAATGTGAGAAATTCCACCTCCATCATGTGTCCCCCCATATCATCTTTCTTTCCAAAGAGCCCTTCCAAGGTGGTCCAGGCTTCATTGGGAATCTTATAGGAAGATATCTGAAAAAGGAGATCGGGAGAAATAAGACTGCAAATTTTTCTGAATGCTTCATCCATTCGATTTAAGTACTTGGATTTTTCTATGGCTGATGTCAGTTATGTGTCTGTATTCAAGGATAACCTATACAATCCTTTGGTTGAGAGATGTATGATTATTTTCTCCTTCCATGCAAAGTAGTTGTAAGGTGTAAGAAGGAATTCCTTTTGGAAATCCATCTTTCCGTTGTCTTCAATCTTTTGTACATGCAAAAAAATTTGGTGTAGCTTTTGCTTAGTAGTCCGTCGGCTCTGATACCATGTAAATGTGTTGAACCTGCACATAGATCTAGCTAGAAAATACCACACACATTTGCAGAGAGAAATTGAGAAAGAAGAAGCAAGAGAGAAAGAATGGAAGAATTCTCATTAACCATAATGAATAATGAATAATTTACACATGACATACTCTATATAACTCAATGAATGCGCATTGAAGGAGAACCAATGCGCCATATTGGTGGTCTAAAGTGATCTGTACACACACCAGCAGTTACGGGAGTGAACTGCCACCTAGTCTAGTCTCTCAAGAAGTTACGGGAATGAACTGCCACCTAGCTGAGTTAACTAGTCAACTAGTCTTCATTTAACTGACTGAACAGAGTGTAGTGAGGAGTAGATCAAAGAATCAAGGGTAATGCGCCAGTCTGGTGATTATCCCAAGGCAAGTGTGCATTAGCATGGTGATGATCCCAATGTTGCATCTAGACTCAACTTAACTAGTCAAATTGAAGTGTCAATTGAAGAGAATATTCTCTAGGTGGAATATTCTCCCCTAAAATATAGGAGACTCGATAATGACTAATAATGACTAAAAAACAAGGAAAACCCTTAAGGAAAAAGAAATCCTAGGTGTGTGTGAAGTAACTCCAACATAAAACCCGTGACATGCAAAAACTAAGAACTGTTAAAAAGTAAATAGTTATTATGTACATTGAATATTGATGCCCAAGATTCAAGGATTTGTTATAGGGATAGGCATTCCTTCATTGTTTTGACAAAGAAAGTCCATCAATATTTTTTATTTGTTGGCTCTTTAATAATCTACTTCCCTTTATTTTCTTTAGTCGACATCTTTCAATGAAGAACTTTCAAGCTGGCTTATCTTGTAACCATATCAATAATGCTATTATCTTTCCCTTGTTTATACAAAATATCAAAATCAAAACCTTCCAACCATAAGATCCAGATAAGGAGTCTATTATTTCTTTGATGAAGCAATCTTTGATTATTCAATATATATGCCATGTGCTTTAAATATATTCAAAGGATAGAATGGATAGGTTTAAAAAATAACCTGAATCTTGTAATGCTTCATTTTACTACA
Source organism: Picea engelmannii (assembly GCA_009831015.1). NCBI lineage: Eukaryota > Viridiplantae > Streptophyta > Pinopsida > Pinales > Pinaceae > Picea > Picea engelmannii. Next base: position 87,897 of record ML828213.1, read on the forward strand.
AGGATTTCCTTGTGGCTAGAAGGATATTTTATCTCTACATCTTTGAAAGTGTCAAATGCATACATATGTACTTCTTCAATGTTATTATTATCTTGGAGTTAGACTCATGACCATGTATAATCAGATGCAAATGTTTCAAGGATGTATTGATATCCATCTTAGGGAAGTTTAAGCTTTGGCAATTGTTGTACTGAAATATTCTAGGTTGTAAAAGTGGGAAAAACTCCTTTAGTCTGGTGTTGGACTTTCATCAAACACTTTGCAAACTTCTGTAATTGATGGCTGTAGGTGAAATTTGAATGGACTGCAGTAGTTTTCTTGGTTTTGCGGGCTGTTTTATTAGTTTTCTAACCCCTTATACCTCCTCAATAAGATGCATAACATGTTGTTTGACATTTAAGGAAAACCCATAAAATAATAATGAAAACATTCACATTTAATTGGACAAAATTACGAACTCTGGCTGTTAATTTATTGAATAATAATGCTGCACTAATGACAGTCAAAATTGAGGTTGTAGTACCTCTCAATGATGGACAAAATGTCGGCTATAGAAATATGGAGCCTCCCTTCATACACAGCCAAGAGGAAACACCATCAAATTGCCCCACGAACTGATAAAAGAAGGCGACTTAGATGGTTATAGTCATGCTAACAGATTTGAGTAATATGGCAGCTCCTTGCACGGTGATAGACCTCGCCTCCTGCACTGTGCATCCCCCTAAAGGAAGTCGACCAGCAGCCACTTCTTCCCTTTCTCCACGCAGCCACAAACAAGGAACACGCAGCTCTGAAATGGTGAAACTCGGCCAGCCAAATACAACACGCAGCTCTGAAATGGTGAAACTCGGCCAGCCAAATACAACACACAGCCAACAGATGATGAGCAACAAAGAATGTCACTGAAGGTCTCGCCCAACCGGAGGTTTCCACGCCTAGGAAGAGGCTCGACTCAGCCCCCAATGGTCAACACACAGCAAGATAAAGATGGTTGCGCCCAGCTCAAGGAAATGCCCACACCATCAACTCGTGCCAAAGAGAAAATGGTTCTTCTTGCCAAATCTGCTAACAAAATGCTTTCTTCAATGAAGTTCTTCGAATCACCATGCCAATACCCGCAAATGAGAACCTTGAATGGATTCTCCAATCTCACGGCTAGGGCAGATAGTTTCACTGCCGAATCTGAGCACCGAGATGGTTTCCAGCTGAAACCCTCGCTAGCTCTCTGAGCTTTCCCCAAAAATCAATTTTTCAAATGAATAGTCAATAATCCTTTTCCAACCCTCCACCGTCCTTTTTCTCCTTCACTTTTCTTTTTCTCTATTAAAATATTCATTTAATTAATAATTGGAGAGAAATACCCTCAAAGAGGGGTTTAATATTAATAAACTCACTTTTCCTAAGTTTCACTTTATAATTCGAAAGTGACTTTACCAATATCATTTCCCTGACTCATCTGTCTAATGGTTTACGGGAAACTGTATAAACCACCACGGTATTCTGACTGCCTAGGGGAAATGGGACATTACAGTCCTCCCTGCCCAAATTTGCTTGTCCTCAAGCAACTTCAAACCTGGGAACTGTAACACCTGCTCGTTTTCCCAAGTAGCATCCTCCATCGGTAGATCCTTCCATTTCACCAAAAATTCTCTGACCACCCTGTTACGGAGCTTCCTCTCCCGTACCTATAAAATCTCTTCGGGGCTTGTGGCCAACCGCCCCTCATCATCCAAAGGGGGTAACTCATGTGAGGCAACCACCTTCTGTCCTATTACCTGCTTAAGGCACGATACGTGAAACATGTTGTGAATCTTGCTCCCCTCAGGTAGCTCTAGTTCGTATGCAACCTGCCCCACCTTCTGAGTTATCCTGTAAGGCCCATAGTAGCGAGGTTTGAGCTTCTCGGCCCCCTTCTGCTTCAATGAAGATTGTCAATGTGGTTGTAGTCGCAGGAACACTAAATCTCCCACCTCAAATGAGCGCTCGGTTCTGTGCCTGTCCGCATACATCTTCTGTTGATTCTGGGCCACCCTCATGTTCTCCTTCAAGGCTCTCAGAATATCCTGGTTGTCCTGTATCCAATCCCTGGCCTTCGGTGCCCTACTGTCACCGAACACAACGTCTGCAAAATTCATGGCCTCGTAGCCGTAAAGTGCCCGAAAAGGGGTCATGCCAATGGACATGTGATGGGTGGTGTTGTAATTGTACTCCCCCAGGTGTAACCACTTCACCCAAGCTCTTTGCTGCCCAGAAACGTAGTTCTTCAAATAACCTTACACCCATTTGTTCATGATCTCTGTCTGTCCGTCAGTTTGCGGGTGGTAACTAGTACTTGGTGTCAGCTCGGTACCTACCAACCTGAAAAGCTCCTGCCAAAACCCTCCCATGAATCTGTTGTCTCTATCACTGACGATGGTTTTGGGCAACCCATGCAAACGGAAAATCTCTCTGAAAAATAGCTTGGCCACCTGTGTTGCTGAGTAGTCTAAAGGAATAGCGAAGAAGTGGGAAAACTTGGTGAGTCTATCCACCACGACATAAATGCAATCCTTCCCCTGCACCCTGGGTAACTCGGTGATGAAATCCATGGAGATGCTTTCCCATTTCTGATCTGGAATGGGCAATGGCTGTAATAATCCGGTCGGATGGGTGTGCTCCACCTTGTTCCACTGGCAAACTCCGCACTCCTGAACGTGCTTCAGTATGTCTCCCTTGAGATTCTTCCAAGTGAACCTCTCCCAGACCTGCCTGTAAGTCTTCAGGAACCCTCGGTGTCCTACTAACGGTGAGTCGTGGGTTGCCTGCATGATCTTCTACCTGATGTGCGAACCTGGAACCAAATAGATTCGGTCTTTGTAGTAGATGACATCATCCACCACTCTGTACCTGTCATCTGTAACCTGTCCATCCAAGACCTCGCAAGCAAACTTGTTCTTGGAATACTCCACCAGTAGAAGACTCTTCCAGTCTTTCGATATGTCCATCAAAGATAGAGTAGGGGGCATCCTAGAAAGAGCGTCGGCTACCACATTGTTCTTCCCCTTCACATACTCAATCTCAAAATCATAGGCCTGGATCTTACTCACCCACTTTTGTTGTCTGTCATTCAGTTCCTTCTGCTCCAAGAAGAATCGGAGGTTGTTGTGATCCGTTTTGACCTTGAACCTGTTGCCCACTAGATAGTGCCAGAATTTGGCCAATGCATGCATGATGGCCAACATCTCTTTATCATAAATAGAGTAGAGCTTCTCGTAATCTCTAAGCTTCCGACTCTCAAAAGCTATGGGGTGACTCCTCTGCATAAGCACGGCTCCAATACCCACTCCTGATGCATCACACTCCAACACGAAGGGTTGGGTAAAGTCTGGAAAAGCTAAGACCGGGCACAAACCCATGATGTCCTTCATCCTGTCGAAGACCTCCTATGCCTCATCTGTCCACTCAAAGGCCCCCTTCTTGGTCAAATTTGTAAGTGGGGCTGTCAACTGAGAAAATCCCTTCACATACCTCCGGTAGTAAGTGCATAAGCCCATGAAGCTCTTTAACTCTGTAGGGTTCCTCGACGGAGGCCAATCACGAATCACTTGGATCTTGTCCCAGTGTACCTGCACTCCCTGAGCTCCAATCACATGCCCCAAATAGAGCATCTCTGTCAACCCAAACTCACATTTGGACAACTTCGCATACAACTCCTGTTTGTCCAATATGCCCAACACCTCATCTAGATGTTGGAGGTGTTCCTCCCAAGTGCGGCTGTAGACCAAAATGTCATAAAAAAAAACCAACAAATGCTTCCTGAGCTGCTTGYTAAACGTATGGTTCATACAGGACTGAAATGTGGCCGGGGCGTTGGTTAGCCCAAAAGGCATCACCAAGAACTCGTAGTGCCCATAGTGGCACCTGAAGGCTGTCTTGTACTCATCCCCCTCTCGCATCCTGATCTGATGATAGCCCGACCGTAGATCAATCTTCGAAAAATATTTGGCCCCTCTCAACTCATCCATCAACTCATCAATCTGGGGTATAGGGTACCTGTTCTTGATGGTCCTCTTGTTGAGGGCTTGGTAATCAATGCACATTCTGAGGGTCCCATCCTTCTTCTTTACCAGTACTACTGAAGAAGCGAAAGGACTCGAACTTGATCTAATGTGGCCCATTGCCAGTAGCTCCTTAATGGTCTTTTCTATCTCATCCTTATAGGCCTTGGGGTGCCTATACGGGGTGGTAATCACTGCTCCTGTGCCCTCCTCTAACTCGATGGTGTGCTCAAAGCCCCTGTCTGGAGGCCTACCTGGAGGTATATCACCAAAGACCTTTTGATGCTTCTTAAGCAAGGCCTTTATCTCTCTCGGAAAATTGGGCTCCCCGCCCTTAGGCTTCTACACTGAAATTTGAAACTCTGCAACCCATGCAATGTCGTCCTGCCTCATCACTGCCTCCATCTTTTTTGCGGTCACTACCTTGGGAGGGTAAGTGTTCATGCCTCTCAAAACCACCCTCTTGCCATCCTGTCCCTGTAACTCCATCTCCATAGTCTGGTAGTTAGTGGAGTACTTCCCTAGGGAGTATAACCACTGAACTCCCAATACCACATTGGTGTTGGGCACCTTCACCACGAAGAAGTCATCAGTAATGGTGTAGTTCCCTGGGCTCAATGTCATCCGTGGGACGTATCTGGTACAGTTTAGGGTGTTCTCCCTAGGTATGATCACTGAAAAACCCTCAAAGGCTTCGGTGGTTATGCCCTTCCGCTCTACCAATGAAGCATCGATAAAATTATGGGATGCCCCACCATCCACCAACATCGTCACTCTATGTCCCTGTACTCTATGTATCCTGAAGGTATGAAACCTGGGGATCCCTAAGAGTGATGCTATAGTCCCCTGATTCTCCATCGATGCCTGCTCTTCCTCTGCCATCGGTGGGTCCTCCTCCTGTCCCTGTTCTCCTATCTCCTCATCCTCCCCACTATCTGAGAACACCTCTATGTAGTGTTCCTTGGCCTTGCCTGCACACCTGTGACCTGGTACCCATGGTTCCTGGCAACTGAAACACAGCTTCTTCCTCCTTAGATCATGCCTAGTAGCATCATCCATCCTGTTCCTACCTGTCCAATCCCTCTGTGGCTGTCCTGCCCAGTCTCTCTATTGTTGTCATGTGCCATCCCTCTGTGGTGGTCCCCTGTCATTGAACTTCGTGGGGAAGTTCGGTCTCGGGGTGAACTTAGGCTTGGGTACTGACTCCTGTAGGTCTCTAGCCCTGCTAACTTCATCCTGTAGCGAAGTAGGCTTGTAAGCCTTCACCCATCCTCGAAGTGGCTCGGTTAGCCCCTCTGTGAACAACATCACCAATCGGGCCTCGGAGATATCGGTGACCATCAATGATATCCTCTGGAAATCTGATATAAAGGCCTCTGTCGAACCAGTTTGTTTCAACTGTGCCAAGTCTCTGAAGGACAACTCGGGATCTCTCCTATCAAACCTATGCACCAATCTCCCTGTAAACTCAGCATAGGTGACAATATGGGCATGTCCCAGAGTGGACATCCCGTGGTACCACCAGTCCTGGGCCTCACCCTCCAAGTGCAATGTTGCCAACTTAATGGCATCGGACTCCGCCATGGGGTTCAGCTGGAAGTAGGTGTCGAGCTTCTGCACCCAAGCTCGTGCAGTGCACTTCGACGTCCCATCAAAGTATGGTAAAGTGAGCTTGCCCACTGTGCGATGTAACTCGTAGTTCTGTGTGGGACCCCTGTTGAAGAACCTCGGCCTGTTTCTCCCCTTGAAGCTACAAAACTCAGCAAAATTCATAGCTTCTCTCAAATCTTCATCCATGGCCTTATACTCCTGGAAATAAGCTGCTAATGGCTCGTCCTGCTCTACCTGCCCTCCTGTACCTGTCTCCGATGGTCCTAAGAACTTTGGCATGGTAGACCTAGGAATCTCACTGTAATCGTGAGGGTGGGCAATTCTGAGGGTTGGTCCTGGAAGTGATCACCTCAATATGAGGTTTGTGTGTGTTTTCCCCTTCTTCCATCTGCCCTCTCTTGCTGCTCTCCCCCCTTTCTTCACCATGCTTACTCCCTAGAGCATAACCTGTGATTCTGCCCATGAACTCTCGGGTTTCTCTCTGGCCCTCTGCAATATCCTGTAAGGCTTTCATAAGCCCTTTGATCAAACCATCCTCTCTGTCCTCTGTCAGATTTGCATTTTTCCCTGGAGTGTCCTCCATTTCTTCTTCTCTGCCCTCTACGCTTCTATACCTTCTATGCCTATAAGTGATGTTCTGCAGCCCTTCCTCAGTCATCAATGTCGCCCACAACTGGCCAAGATCATGCTCTGATACCACTGAAATATTCTAGGTTGTAAAAGTGGGAAAAACTCCTTTAGTCTGGTGTTGGACTTTCGTCAAACACTTTGCAAACTTCTGTAATTGATGGTTGTAGGTGAAATTTGAATGGACTGCAGTAGTTTTCTTGGTTTTGCGGGCTGTTTTATTGGTTTTCTAACCCCTTATACCTCCCCAATAAGATGCATAACATGTTGTTTGACATTTAAGGAAAACCCATAAAATAATAATGAAAACATTCACATTTAATTGGACAAAATTACGAACTCTGGCTGTTAATTTATTGAATAATAATGCTGCACTAATGACAGTCAAAATTGAGGTTGTAGTACCTCTCAATGATGGACAAAATGTCTTCTATAGAAATCTGGAGCCTCCCTTCATACACAGCCAAGAGGAAACACCATCAAACTGCCCCATGAACTGATAAAAGAAGGCGACTTAGGTGGTTATAGTCATGCTAACAGATTTGAGTAATATGGCAGCTCCTTGCATGGTGATAGACCTCGCCTCCTGCATTGTGCATCCCCCTAAAGGAAGTCGACCAGCAGCCACTTCTTCCCTTTTCTCCACGCAGCCACAAACAAGGAACGCGCGGCTCTGAAATGATGAAACTGGGCCAACCAAATACAACACGCAGCCAACAGATGATGAGCAGCAAAGAATGCCACTGAAGGTCACGCCCAATCGGAGGTTTCCATGCCTAGGAAGAGGCTCGACTCAGCCCCCAATGGTCAACACGCAGCAAGATAAATATGGTTGCGCCCGGCTCAAGGAAACGCCCACACCATCAACTCGTGCCAAAGAGAAAATGGTTCTTCTTGCCAAATCTGCTAACGAAATGCTTTCTTCAATGAAGTTCTTCAAATCACCATGCCAATACCCGCAAATGAGAACCCTGAATGGCTTCTCCAATCTCACGGCTAGGGCAGATAGTTTCACTGCCGAATCCGAGCACAGAGATGGGTTTCCAGCTGAAACCCTCGCTAGCTCTCTGAGCTTTCCCCAAAAATCAATTTTTCAAATGAATAGTCAATAATCCTTTTCCAACCCTCCACCGTCATTTTTCTCCTTCACTTTTCTTTTTCTCCATTAAAATATTTAGTTAATTAATAATTGGAGAGAAATACCCTCAAAGAGGGGTTTAATATTAATAAACTCACTTTTCCTAAGTTTCACTTTATAATTCGAAAGTGACTTTACCAATATCATTTCCCTGACTCATCCGTCTAATGGTTTACGGGAAATTGTATAAACCACCACGGTATTCTGACTGCCTAGGGGAAATGGGACATTACATGTACCTTCTTCTTGATTTGTTGTACTGGCTTTGTCATTTGATTTGTCCATGGAAATTAATATTACTTCAATATTTTATATAGGAATGTTGCATCCTCTGCTTGGCCTTTGTAAAAATATCTCACATAATTCAAAACTCCAATGAACCTTTGCAACTACTGCGTGTGTTTAATCTTGTCTGGGAATGAGACTAGATTTGTTAGAACATGTTCTTGTAGTCGAATCCTTCATTATGAAAATTTTCAAACCAACAAATTCGATCTTGGTTTTTCCAATTTCGATTTTCTTCTATAATAATACAAGACCATGCTTATATACCTTCTAGTAAAATATTTCTAAGTTCTCTACACATTCTTTCAAATCTTTTGAACATATTAAAATATCATCAATATATACAATATTAAAATCAAGGTCATTAAAAATATCTTTCATGCACTTTTGAAATTCTAAAGGAGCATTGGTAAGTCAAAAGATCATGACTCTCCAATGACATTGTCCATTGGGAACTACAAACCATGCTTTGTGACTATATTTTGGAGAAATCTCAATATGCCAAAATCCACTTTTAAAATAAAATTTGTTGAAGATGTTGGAATTGTGGATCTTGTGAAACAAACTCTCTTTATTTGGAATGGGATATCTTAGAGGCATTAGGACTTGATCCATGTTTTTGTAATTTATGACCATTTTGGGCCTTCCCCCTTGTTTTCTCAAAATGTTTTTTGACATAGTATTGAGGAGGTTGGATTCCCAATGCTCAATAGTAGGGATTAAACCCAAGGACGTGGCCCAATTAGAATCTTCCCTATTTGGCATAGAATAATCCTTTGGGTTATTGGTTTGGAAACCATTTGAGGAGATTCAAAAGTTATTTCTATAAGTTCCCTTCATTTTTTTTAAGTTTTTTAAGTTTATGAAAATAAATGCAGAAAGTCAATTAACCTAATGAATTTGAGGGATTTTGTTCTACAAGATAACCTGTGGAACAATCAATGAAAACCATTAGCATATTTTAACCCTTTTGGAAATAATTTGTTTAAGACTCAAGTATTGCATGAGAATTTCCAAGAAAACGTAAAGAAGATAATGTTTAAAGGATGTCCATTGGATGTAGTTTGGGTGGTTGGGAGGAATGATTTCTACCCTCCCCACTCAGGTTCAATTCCTTGTGAGTGACATGTTGTGCCCTTAAATGGGTCTATAAGATGCTCTTATTGTTGATCCCACAATATTCCGAAAATACTCGACCTCCCTGTGTTCTCTCGCAGATTTCGGGGGGGGTTCTGTGGACGTAGCGAGCATCGATATCCAGTACCATGAACCACATGAAAAAAAAAAGATAAATTTGAAAGGGATGAAAATTACACTAGTGAAAATACCATAGAATTAATTTTAATAGCATTCCCTATAAGAATAATGGAAGATACAAAATGACTATAAAAGTAAGTAATCATTCACTCAAATGTGTTTAGCAACTCATTCAAACATATAAGATATCTTAATAGTAATGAAATCCTTACAAGATGCTTGTTACATTTAATCAATTGTAGTAAGAATAATGGAAGATACAAAATGACTATAAAAGTAAGTAATCATTCACTCAAATGTGTTTAGCAACTCATTCAAACATATAAGATATCTTAATAGTAATGAAATCCTTACAAGATGCTTGTTACATTTAATCAATCGTAGATTAATCCACAATGAGAAAGAATACACAAAGATTCAACAAACCAAAAATGTCTTGATCTCGAAAGGTTTCTAAATTAAGATTTGAATTAATTCTCTGCTACCATTCTTGTAGAATTTTCCCCAAAGCCAAAAGACCATTTCCACAGAGACTGATCTCTTTGTTTATAATCAAAATTATAATATTAAAATAGAATAAAGCAAAAATTAGAAAAGTAAAAAGTTTATATGTAGCTACGATTCAAAACAGACTGGACGATTTGGTGAATGCATGCTCAATGTCATAGTTGGCCCACTACTTAAACATTTTTTCACATAAGTGTCGCTTATGTGAAAATGCATGTTGATTCATAGGAAGACTCGATATTTCCTTTATGTTCTTGAAGTGCCAAGTGTATCTTTCTATCTTTGGAATTATAAACTCCATTCTATCAGTCATTCCAACATCAACAACGAGATATTTTTGCATATAACCATGTTCTACTAAAGTTATCCCTTTGACATCAGCTTCATATTTATCTTCAATATGTTTAAACTCCGACATCACTTCTTCTATTGGTCGAAATCCCTCAATATGGTCAAATGTGGGCAAGTGATTGTCAGACATAACCTAGTAGAAAGAGCTATAAAATTTCAAACATGTCGCCCATTCATCATTAACCTGGTTCATTGATTCCATAGATAACGTTTCCCAATATTGTGTCGTTGTTTGCATCCGGGATATACCTTTATCTATCATGGTTCTCATACCATGATCTTTATCTACACGAGCCTTTTGAATTTCTTTAATATGTTCGATTTGATATTCCACCTTTGCTCACTTCTTGTTTCATTTTAAGACCTTTTTGTGCACCATTGATAATTGCAATGTTTCCTCTTGAAGCCCCACTATATTTTCCAGAAAAAATATTTTTATTTGTTGATGCTTCTTATCCTCTTCTAAAATGTCATCCACAAACCTGGTTACAGTCTCTCGAGACTCTTTGTAATAATTAACTTGATTCCGAAGGAATGCAAGTTCCGTTCTCATGCCTTCAACCTCACTCTCATCAACTCTAGCTTTATCAATAGTAGCATGGAAAATTGTTACTCCAACAGATAATAATTCAATTAGTTTTCCCTTCTATCCAACAAGCGTTCTTTTGTAGTGCAAATTACAACACTATCTATATTTATTATCCTTCTCTTTTGTGTTCTCTTCACAATATCTTGTTTCTGGTGGTTATAAGCAATAGACTCAAGATCGGCTACTTCATCCAAAGGTTCAGGAATTGGTTGATCAGCCCATGATAGAATATTTTTTAAACTGCCTATGGTGTGAAATTGTTCCAATTTTGTTTCTTTGTTTCTATCCATTGCATGTGTCTCCTCAAGTTTCTAAGTCTAATCAGTTGCCTTAGGAGAAGTCTCTTCCTCAACTTGGGTACCTAACTTAGAAACTTCGTCATTGTCCTTAGTCAAATCAATGATTTCTGTAGGAGGCATTGTGGATTGAGGTTCCCACTGTTGATCTAATGTTTTCTTGGATGCACTATCAGCATCACTCTATACTTTTATTGTTATTTCTTGTTGCATCTTTTCTTCTTGTATTCTCCTAAGTTCATCTACCTTTTGCTTCTTCTTTAACTCTTCAATGATTCTATTATGTGCTTCATTTTCTTTCCTCTTGGTCTCTACCTCTCATTGAATCCTTTCATCTTCTACTCTTTTCTATAACTCATCTTTCTCTCGTTTCTCTTGTTTCTCTTGTAATTCTCTTTTGCTTTGCTTTGCTTCAACATCTTTTCTTTGTTTCTCCAACTCCTCCTGAGAAACATCTTCCTCTTGTTTATCTCTCAACTCCTTAGTCTTTTGTTGGAGTTCTTGTTCTCTTTGTAGTTTGGCCTTCTCTTTCTCAATAGTTTTAATCTTGTCTTCTTCCCTTAATCTAATCTCTTATTATCTTCTAGCTTCTTTAACTTCTCTTTTATCTCTCTTAGCAACCAAACCCATGTTTATCTCTAGCTCTTTCTCTTCTATGGATAAAATCTTGAACACTGCTATATGAGGATTTTTCCTCCTTTCTAAAATTGTGTCCCAATCATGAAAATACTCAATAAATTATTCATATTCCCATCTCCCGTGATTATATGGCCATTTGTATGCTACTCGCTTGGCATGTTTCAAAACTAGTCCTTTAGGATCATACCTTATAAACTGTCTAGTTTGGAACCTGTATTCCAAATGGTTGATTGCCTCTTGTCTTGCATGCCTTGGATATTTTTTAAAATAATTCCCTATTGTGAAGAGATATGGGTGTTAATATTATGGTAGTTGCGGGAGGTATTTACCTCCACATGTGAACCTGACGAGAATAGAAGACTCCGGAAAGCAAGAGAAACCCTAAGGAGTTGGCTAATAACCTCCAAGAGAAGAAGTCGGCCAGAAATAATAATAATATATTGAACAGACACATATCCAGAAGGAGAAGTTGGCCCCAACAAATCTGGCAGAACCAGTATAAATACAGGGCACCAGTCCTCATTTGACAACATCTCAGAATTGCAGTTCCCAGTTTGGTGCGCACTGCAGTCCCAGTTTGGTTCGCACGTGTGGAAGAGAGCTGCAGGTGCAGCTGCAGCAGCAACAAGTTTTCAGTATTGGCTTGACTATCTCTTGGCTAGGGTTTGGACTATTTGATCAGTCTTTTGTGATGCGCTATCCTTGGGGAAAGGTGTGCTACCCTTTGATTGGCTATCTAGCCTAGGGTTTTCTTTCGAAGGAATTCTCAGTCAAGGTTAAGGTGCTCAGAGGGTGGCTTCGGCCTATGGTTGGGTGACGAGGGTATCGTCAATGGTAAAACGAGCACACCATATTCTATATTCTAACAGGTTATGAGCCCACTCCTCCTTCAGTTAGTCTAAACGCTAGAAGGAAACATAGCCGCTAGGATATTGAGCTCGTTGAGGAACTGTCGCTAGGGTTACTAACAGAAGCAGCTTCCAAGACACTGCAGCTAGGGTTACTAGCAGGTGCAGTTGCATAAACCCTAAACCTCTTGTTGAGGCACATTAAGTAAATGGATTGACCTAATCTCCGGATAGATCAGTGTGCCCTAGCCCAACGCATCTCCTGGTACTCTCAGAAAGCCAAGACGAGAAGTTTGAATTTCTGGTCAAATCTAGGGTTTGACCAAGTCAAGCAAGCCATGACGAACTCTATGAAGTCTGAGAACAAGTTAGATGGAGCCTCTAACTTCAGAGCATGGAAGACAAGGATTGACCTCATCCTTGCTAAGAATAAAGTGTTAAATATTGTGAAAGGAAAGATCGTGAAGCCAGAGTTTGAAGAAGGAGAAGAGAAGGAACCACAGAACGTTGCAACTATGGAGAAGTTCAAGAATGTTGACATCAATGCCATGAGTATCATAGTGGATTCTATAAAAGACCACTTGATACCCTACATCTCCCATCTTGACTCATCAAAGAAGATGTACGATGCCCTAACAAATCTCTTCTCAGTCAGAAACATCGGACAAGTTATG
>ML828213.1:127714-149661 GCA_009831015.1 Picea engelmannii
TACAAATCTGGCACATGTGAAGTGTCTCTTCACTGGCAGGGCCGACTTCTCAAACTGGGTGGTTATAACCACCTTTATTATATTTCGGGGCCTCTTGATATATTCTGGGGCCGACTTCTTCTTTTGCCTTTTACAATTACATTATGACCAATCCAGAAAAGGGGATTTGGTCCTTATACAATAGCCGACATGATCAATCCACAATGGGGATTGATCCAATGAATAATATATCAAATAATAATAAGAATACACTTTGCAGTTACATTATTTTAACAAAAACATGGTCAACTCTATTTTTTGAATAAACCATCACATCATCTAGATAAACTACAACACTTTTATTGATAAGGCCTCTAAAAGAAACATCTGTCACTCACTGAAAAGTAGCTCCAACATTAGTCAAATCAAAAGGCATACATTTTTAAGCAAAGGTTCCCCACTTGGTATGAATGCAGTCTTGAGCCTATCTTATTCTAATAATAAGATTTGATTGTATCCTAAAAACCCGTCAAGAAGCAAAAACATTTCATATTTAGATACGATCTATAGGATTTGTTCCATAGGTGGGACCGGATAATTATATTTTTCTGAAGCGTTGTATGTGTAGGCTTCAAGTTCCTCATTTACTACTGGTTTTGTTATCATGCTCCAAATGAATTGGAAATTCACACTTGTAGAATTGAACATGCTAGAAGTGAAACACACTTCCATAAATCAAATTCTTGTAAAGACTAAACTATTGCCAACAGTAAAAGAAATTAATTTAGCTTGCATAAGTAAAGCATTGTACATGAAATCAAACTATAGAAATAAATAAATATATACAAAATTAAATAAATTAAATTAAATTATTGAACTATACACCACCTTTTTCTATTGAAGTGAGCTCTGTCTCCCATAATAGGGCACTGAGTGTAAACCACATCAACCTAAATGTAATCAAATCGCGCATTATACAAAAAAACTACAAAACTGTAATTTATATTAAAACAATATCTCCATGAATTTGCACACTATCCCATGATGTATTGGAGAGATGCCTCTAAGTGTCTCCCCCTTGAGAGAGGTGAATGGTTCCTCTTTATACGTGTCAATCTTAACAAATTATTGAAGAGGAATCACTAAAAACAGGTTAGAGCCTCATGTTGTTAAAACAGATTACTAAAATGAGTAATTAAGTGTTGGTATTCAGCCACAAACATAGATAGATATGTTATGGACATTGCATGTTTGAAAAATGTTATTGCAACTGTTATCCAAGTGGCTAGGGAAAATTGGTACGTATTTGGAACAAACAGGTATAGGAAAAATGGATTTTCAGATGTGGGTTTATATAAATTTGTCCTGCAACAGTTAAAACCATAAATTGCATCATTTAATTTCTCCCCCAAGTGGTTGTAGCATTGAATTCGTGGCATCTTTGTTAATTCCTTGAATGTATGCTTTGAATGTCTTCTAATTGTTGCTTTGAATGTCTTCTAATTGTTGCTTTGAATGTGAACATAGCATCTTCAACTTGACTGCATCCACTATGCATTAATCACAACATTGTTGGTGTTTGGAGACTCGTGCTTAACTATTGGAGACTACTGGATATTGATATGGAGGTTGTATGTAATTTCATGGCATATTTAATGAATTAAATGTAGCAATGAAAGCGTGGCTACCCAATTGGTGGAATATAATTAAATGATATCTAAATCAAAGTGCTAGAATATAACCCAAGAGAAAATTCAGAATATTAATTCACGTGACTTTGAATAATTGCATTTCGAACATGTGGATCTACAACCCATGGATCAATAGCATGTGGATATGTAGCTCGTGGATTTGTAGAAAACAGTTCCGTAGAAAACAAACAATGCTGCAGCAAATGGAAATTTCTACAACAAACAGATCTGCAACAATATGTAAACTAATCCTTTATTCAAATATAAATACAAATACACATTTTTCTTGATGTTTAGTCAGAAAATCAAATGAAATAATAGATAATGCAATGGAATAACACATTGAGCCTAAATCCAACGTTTGAGCATCAAATTTTTACAAGGTTATAGGTAAGTGAAAAGGGTTTATAAATAAGGGAAAGAAGGTGGGAAAATATGGTAAAATTGTGACTCACCATCTCCCCCAACTGAATATGTCGCATGCCCTCATGTAACCTTATACTCGTGTATCTATCCTTCAAAGTTAGATGAACCAAACTGTAAGGACCCATACTGAATGATGCTTCTATTTTTTCCAATGCATAATAACCAAGTCTACTGTCAAAAAATTTCCATTTACCTTAACTATCCAACAGAACATTGTGATAATAAAATATATCAATATTTCTCCCAACAACATCTTGAAATCACTTCAAATACTGGCTAACCCATTTTTCAAAGTTTGCATCTCACATCTATAAGTAATCTTGAGACACGTATCATCATTATGTTAGCCAGACATGAATGAATAAATCATTATAAAAAAAGTATTTGATCCATCTAATGATATCTCATCCATGGAAGTTTAAAACATTTTTTTGAGGTCAGGTTTATATTCAAGAATGATCTGTGGTAGCTACAACTTCAAAACATCACCTACAATGGATCTGTAGCAACCTAATGGATCTGCAACAAACATTATTGGCGATCTGTAGCAACTTCTACATGTTTGATAAATAATCGATTTCTCTCATATAATGATCTGGGTATTTGATATTTTTTGTGGGTGTGTCTATCCCAATTTAATTCTTCTTTCAACCAAAAATATCAAATACATGGTTCGTGAATCTTTTGATATCAACAAATCACCAACTAAGCATTTGTAACATGTGTTGTTGGAGTTGCCAATGAAAAGGCTAGTAATGGAATGTTCTGTGAATACTCAATAACATTGTATATTATCATCATTGAGTGCTTTGTAACTCATGGAAACTTGAATATGTGAACCAATATATGCATCACTAAATCATTGAAATGAATCAAGTCTCATAACTTTAAATATTGATGAACAATTGGTGGAAACTCATACCTGTATCCAAACTTTAATTCTCATTGTTTTCTTTTATGTTGTATAATAATTTTGGAAATAGCATGCTTTGTGTAGGAATTGCTTCTACAACAGCTTCTACTATAGGTTCTTGTGGAACAACATATTCCTCTTCTTTAGCAGTATCCTCAGCTTGTCCCTGTATGTCAATTGTTTTCTTCCTTAATGTTGGTTCTTGTGGAGCAACAACTAAGATTTCTTTTGCTTTTGTTGTTGTTACTTATAGAGTAGTAGTAGTGTCTTTTCTTGTAATAGTTGCTTCAGCAAAAACACTTGAAATGGTTCATATTTGTTTTGAACATGAATGAAGTTGAGTTTCTTTTTAGGTGTTGTATCGGTTGCCTCTGGAACAATTATATCCAGCTCTATGTCTTCATCGGGAAATGGTAAGAAGGGATATCAACAGAATCTTTTATATGCTCACATATGTCTTCAGTGTACTCCTGAAGAGGAACTGCTTCTGCAAAAACTTTTTCTATTGCAGGTTCTTGTGTTGTAGTAGTAGTTCCTTCTTCATGAATATTCTCCATAGCTTGCTCTACTTCTTGATTTTCTACTGCGAGTTCTTGTGTGGTAGCAGTAGGATCTTCTATTGTCGATCCTTGTGTAGCAGCAATAGGGATTCTTGATGTTGGTTCTTGTGTAGTATCATCAATGATTTTTTATTTTGTTTCTTGGGTGGAAGCATCAATATCTTTCCGTGAGATAGTTGCCTCAGCAACTTCTACAACATCAATAGCTCTAGCCCTTCTCTTTCCTGGATATTCAGGGCGGTGTGCTAGAATGGATTTAAACTATGGAAGTAGAGTAAAATGATGGCATGGTCCAAATGGAATGGTGAAGTTTATGGATTGAACAAGGGTGGTAGTGATGGTATGGTTATGATAGGTAAATCCATGGTCAATGTTCTCACCCCCCCACCAAACTAAATACTTTTTCCATCCTCAGAAAATGACAAATGGTAAGGAAATAGGACATAATTAAAAACCATATAAGGTTGAAGTGACTTTCCAAATGCAAATCGATAACATTCAATGAATCTGACAAAAAATTAGAAAGAAAAAGCGTAACTTCACCCACCTAAGAAGTCCATGACATCTCCAGCAAGTATATGACATCCTGAGAAGCAGGGGATCTGGTAAAATATGGGTCTCTTTTGCTTTGTTGTCTTGACTGGTTCTGTAGCATATTCTTCACAAGCTTCCATGGCAAGAGTTTATGTAGTGAATTCCCTTGAAAATTTGTGTAAAGGACTTTCGAAAATATGTCCACCTAGTTTTGAGATGTCTTCATTGAAGCCCTGAGGGGAGACTACTTTTGTAGCATCTTGTTCTGCTATAGGTTTGTGTGGGGCAACAGTCTCTTTCTCATGGGGATTTTCTTCAGTTTCTTTCTCTATTGTTGGTTATTGTGTAGCAATAATAGGGCCTTCTAAGGCTCATTCTTGTGTAGCATCATTAGGGCTTGCATGTGCTTATTCTTGTGTGGCAACACCTATTCTTATGAAGTCGTGAGGAAATTTTTTTTGTCTTGAATGCCAACCACATAAGCAAAGGAAAATTCATTGACTTCAGCGTGCACTTTTCTTCTAATTATCTTTAATCTAGGGAGAAGAAAATGCATTAGCATACCATAGTTATGTCGTAGTAGAGAATACTAGGTCTTCTTCAAGGCTTCTTTGTGCAGTAATGGTATTGTTGGTGAATAAGGATGATGCACCATCAACCCTATTTATTCCATAGCATCATTCCTTGACTTCTATAACACTTTTCTTGACTTCTATATCATTTCCCATTGACCTCTGTAGCACTTATCTTCACTTGATCTTCAAATCCAATTCTTCATTTGTCTTGTACTCTGTCCATCTACAATTTTATGAAAAATCTTAGTGTTGTTGGTGAGTACTTTGAGTTCTTCCATAGTAAGCTCTTAGGAACTTGAACTTCAGACGTGATTCACTCAAGGACTCATCATTGCATGGTCTTTCTTTAGTTTGTATATCTTGGTGATATGCCCTTTTCATAGAAATGGGTCTGCATAAATCAATCCTTCATGTCTTGACCTTCTTGATCTTTTTGTGACCTGCAAAAAAATAGTACTTATCTACAACAAAAGGTGAGATTATCAAAGAAGAGAGGTGTATGGACTTTATTCTTCCAATAAATATCAAAAAAGTTGTAAATAGTGCATAAAAAACAAATCTAAAATGATACATTAAGCAATTTTCATATTTTACCTACTAAGGACTGGTGGTCAGACTAGACTACTCGATAGTGTTTTACTGACAACTTTTCCATTTGGTGTCCAATTGATGTTATTCCAAATCTATATTAAAACATATTCATGGGGATATCTCCGGTAGAAACAAAAACTTTAATTATCTTGAACTCATATGTCAAATATGTTGAGAAACAATATGCATGACAAAACTGTTTTTTATTTCCAGCTTGGTCTAATAATCACTATTTTAGACGCAATTTTTTATTTTTTTAAGAGAACTATGAAACAGTTTTATTCAAAAACTCTGCGAGAAGTCTCGCGGAAGAAGAGCTTACATGGGAAAAAATTAGCCTTTTCTAGAGTGGCAAAAATAGGTTGTATACTAACTAGTTTGCTATGAAAACCAAAGTTTGTCTTCAGATCATACATAATTCCTAGATAACCCCTGCTATATAGTCTGTAGAACTCCCCTAAGATCAAAATGCAAAAACTAACATCAAGAGATTACAAATTTTGAGGATCTTTCCTATTAGTCTTTCCCTCAGCGGGCCCTAGAGGCGAATTCAGATCTGGAACCATCAACTGAGGGCTTGCAGAAGAGGTCGCCTTCAAGATTGTTGTGGTTGTGTTGGTTGATGATGGGGAGGTTGGCCTGTAGCGCATCTCTTCAACCTTGGACCGGATAGCCACACATTCATCTTGGAGTTGTTTCTGACCCTACCTATGTTCCACCAGTAGTTCCATTGCAGTAAGCACATGTGTTGATAGGATGTTCATTTGAATTTGAAGAGCTCGGACTGAATTCACTAGGTCTAAGTACTTATCCTTCTATGTTTCACATCTCCAACGCGCATTGCCTATGCTTATTTTGGTCATGGCACAGATTCCCATACCTACGGTGATACCAATGGCTTTTGTTGTAAACACAATCCCACTCTGGAACAATGCTAAGACTTATGTTGACCCCACAATCCAACGTTGAAACAATGTTGATTGTTTTTCTGAAACCATCTTTGTCTTCTCAATTATCATATGGGATCCTTTTAATTCCTCATTCCATTGTTTGGATGATTGTAGCCACGAAGGATGGAGCAATTCAAACTTCAAATCCATTAAACAAGTGCTACACTTGCACAGGGAAATATGTTGGCTCGGGAAGAAGGTACCATGATTAATTTGCATGGTTGATGTCATCAGAGGCTGGGATGACACAAAGATATCAAGATGCAGGAAAAAATCCATGAGGCGAGGAGAGAACAAAACCAGGGGAAATGACACGGCCTATGTGTAAGTGAAAAGGAACGCGTGCAACCATGGAAGTGTTATGGAGCATTTAGTCTTGGGCGAGAGAGGGGAGAAGAACCAGGGAGGATGCCCACATGTGAACAACAAAGGGCACCACGTGGAAGAATGAAGGATGTCACGCAGTGACACCAAATTCAAGGTTAACAAAGAGTCGGTTGGGGGACGTAGGCAGAGGAGGAGGATGGGAGAAGAGAAAAGTCTAAGGTTCCTTAAGGAACCCTCTCCTTGATATGGAATAATAACCATGAAACAATTCAAGGGATATGTTGGAATGAGGCCTGCCCATTTATATGGAGTGTTCCCATGGTGTCTCGGATAGCCATATTGACTTGACCATCCGTAGTTACATTATTATGATGGAGAACATGATAAGGGGATAGAGTGTGGAAGGCTTCAAGATCATTGTGAATTCTTATGAATATTTCTCTCAGTTTCATATATGACGGCAAGGTTTTCTTCCTCACGTGATTTATAACCACTTTCGAATCTTTGAGGATTGAGATGGAGTCCATGTCATGATGTCGGGCCAAAAATAGTCCCTGAAGAAGAGCATATGCCTCTGCTTGATTTTGTTTTGTTGTACCAAGGCTCCATGAGAAAGTGAGTCTAATATTGTCTCATATGGAGAAAATAACCCCACCCACGCCTGCCACCATGGTTGGACATAATTTTTTTCTCAGAAAGTATATTCATGTATATATCTCCAATAGAAACAGGTTTTGAAAATATGAAGAATTGATATGTCAAATATGTTGATGAACGGTCTAGGAGGCAAAGTTTTAGTAGTGCATATTTTAGGACAGATAGTTACTAATTTGGGCATAACTTTTTTGTACGATGTCAAAATGAAGTGATTCAAGTTGTCATGGAAACTATATTCCAAGGATCATATACCCTAGAAACATGTTTGGAGAATTCCTTTATTCATTCCCTTAAAATTCAACTGTCCTGACTCTATTTTTAGTAGGTTCATCGATTCAACATGCCACTGGAAGTTGATAAACAACCTATTTCCCCTAGAGTGTTCTCTTGGTATGTGATTTTTCTGTGGGTGTATATGTCCCACTGTGATGCTTCACTATACAAAAAAAAATCAACTACCCAATTTCCAAATTTTGTGATATGACCTACATCAAATGCAACTTCAAAACAACATCTACAAGTGAATCGTAGCAACTTGCTATAGATCCAATAAAAAGGTTATAGGTTATATCTCTTAAAGTATGATCTGCGTATTTTATATATTTTTTGGGTCTATATTTTCCATTGTTACTCTCCCCTCTAAGAAAAATCGCATTAACCCTCATAAATAGTGAGATATGAACAAATCATTATAGGCCCATTTTTATATGCATGCTCAAAATTCAAGAATTGTGATTTGCAAAGCTATGGGAAGTATTCAAGAATACGTAACATACCCTTTTGAAATTGATTGGAATGACTTCCCTTTGGCTCCTCCTCCAGTGGAATCCTCATTCACCAGTGCTTTCTTCCTCTTACCAATTTTCCTGCAAGGAGGTTAGTACTATGGGTGGTTCTTAATACACCATGAAAATATTCTAACTTAACTCATGCATCTATGTGAATGCATAACACAATGTATTAAACCCCATAGAGAGGGTAGTTGACATATCCTCTTTGTCCATCCCCATACCATCTGTTGTCTAAAAACCAGTGCAAACAATATTAGTGTGCCTTTGACATCTCCTCGAAAACAGTGCCAAAATGACAGTCTATTTATTTACCTCATTGTTTCACAGTTGTTAGCACTAAAAGTTGTTCCTAGACTGCCTTAGGAACAAGCCTAGCACATCTTGTTTCAAATGCTCAATAATAGTTAAGGTTTGTAGGTGGAAGGGTCACACTCTTGATCTCAATATGGTTTAAGGTTTGAGCTATTGAGATCACTTGCCTATTTGCAGCAAGTTAGGCAAACAAAACTCTATGGCTAGTGATATAGATTTAGATGGTTAGGTTTAGAAGAAGAAAGATACACAAAACTGATAATCCCACTAAAGATCAACCTGGTCTTTAATGATCATATGCAATAGAAGAACAAATCTTAACTTAGAAATACTTTCTAAATTATATTTATGTGTTTAAGCATAATTGTAGTAAAGATTACATCAAATCCTTTGAGACAACCTTTTCAGCATAGTAGACACAGTCATATACCATATAACAATGTAAAAATGCTCAAGAAAGAATAATGAAGATGGAACACATGAATGAAGGCACACACTAACCAAGGATTTTATTCTCTGCTGAAGTCTTTCATAAATGAAATGAGCTCAAGAACTCTAAACGATTTGCAATTAAAACCAGAGAGTACAAAAAATAGTCCTCTGGACTCTTTTTTCCCCCCTTTTACATATGATTTTACATGAGATTTATATATCTATGAGGTAATAACTAGATCCAACAAGTTTGGATCTAATCTACTCAAAATAGACATAGATGACACCTCCTAGGGTCGAATTTGTACTTAGTCAAATCAACAAGATTACAAAAAATCTAGAAAATCAGTCCCATACCTAAAATCTAGGATTTGAAATTTTGAGCATTAAATACATTCAAATCAGATCAAATATTTGAGGATGTTTAGCAAAAATATCCTCCCTGAACATCCATGTGTCCTCTTGACTTGATACCTCCTCTTGGCACGTGTGGAATCGAACTAAGGGTTAATTATCGCATTTCACAGCATATGGTGAATTTCTGAAAAATGAGTTGTAAATATTTGTTTGTATCTTCCAAACCATGACACCTGTGTAGAAACTAAGGGAGGTTTTTGTATATGATCTTGTTCTTGATAAAAACCTCTTTCGGTTTTTAAAAATACCTCTCCATATCCTCGTAATATGTGCCCAAATATGATGACTAAAACAGGAAAATTCTTATATTTTCAAATCTGAAAAATGAGCTATAAATCTCTACTTGTATCTCCCAAACCATGACACATGTGAAAAATGAGGGAGGTTTTTGTATATGAGCTTGTTGTTGAGAAAAACCTCTTTCAGTTTTTCAAAATACCTCTCCATATCCTCGTAATTTGTGCCCAAATATGATGATTAAAACAAGACAATTCTTGTATTTTCAAATCTGAAAAATGAGTTGTAAAAATCTGCTTGTATCTCTCGAACAGTGAAACTTGTGTAAAAATGGAGAGATGATTTTGTATATGAGATCGTTTTTAAGAAAAGTCTCTTTTTTTCACAAATTCCTCTCCATTTGGTCAGAGACTGAGTTTGAACTTGACTACAAAAACAATCATTTCCAGAAAATCCCTTGTTTTCGGTTTTCTCCTTTTTCATACAAAACTGCTCCAAAACTCTTTTTTGGAGATAACAAAAGGTTTCTTATGTGTATTTTAGGGTGTGGAATAGTGTCATTATCGTGTTTCACCATTAGCCATCACAAAAAACTCAGCATTGTATCACTTGTTGAAAAATAGGTTGCTACAGGTGTTCCTGTAGTGCCTGCATATTTCTTGTGTGGAGAGTTGCGGGAACTTCCTGTAGCGCCTTGAAAAAGTTGTATTTTGGCATTTTTGGATGGAATTGACTTGAAAAACAGTTTCCAAACTCTAGTAATTATGATAAACAGTCATTATAAACATGTGCATAACTCCTCCTATCCCCTCTTACAAAACTAAATATCTCTCATTCCTAACAACATAACATTATTTTGACCCCCATGATAAAGATTTTGAACCTTTAACAAAATATGATGAGGATTTATAACCTATAAAAAAAATTGTAATGAAGAAAGTAAGGGGCGAAAGATAAAACTTTGTAGAACATAAGAGGTGATAACGACAACAATAGTAACCAAATAGATTGTACATTAAATTGTCAACCTGGGGTTCAAATGCTTGTAAAATGTCATGCATTGTATGTGCAGTATCCAGGTTCCTCATTTACTACTAGTTTTCTTATCATGTCCCTAATGAATTGGAAATTCACACTTGTAGATTAAAACGTGCTAGAATTGAAACACACTTGCATAAATCAAATTCTTGTAAATACTAATCTATTGCTAGCAATAAAAGGAATTTATTTAACTTGCAAAAGTAAAACATGATACAGGAAATCAAACTACATAAATAAATAAATATAGACAAAATGAAATAAAATACTACTAAACAATATAGCACCTTATTCTATTGGAGTGATCTCTTCCTCCCAAAATAGGGCACTCAGTTTAAACTACAACAACCTAAATATAATCAAATCACACACTATATAGAAAACTACAAAACTGTAATTATATTAAAAGAAGATCTCCATGAATCTGTACACTCTCATGATGTATCAAAGAGTTTCCTCTAAGTGTCTCTACCTTGGAAAAAGCGAATGGTTCCTCTTTATACATGCTAGTCTTAACAAATTATTAAAGAGGAATCACTAAAAATAGGTTTGAGCCTCACATTGTTAAAACAAATTACTAAAATGAGTAATTAAGTGTTGGTATTCAGCCACAAAGATAGGTAGATCTATTATGGACATTTCATCTTTGGAAAGCATTGTTGCAACTGTTATCCAAGTGACCAAGGTGAATTGGTACGTATTTGGAACAAACAATTATAAGAAAAATGGATTTTCACATGTGGATCTATAGAAATCCGCCTTACAACAATTAAAACCATAAATTGCATCATTTAATATCTTCCCCAAGTGGTTGTAGCATTAAATTCATGGCATATTTGTTAATTCCTTGATCAGTTGCTTTGAATGTCTTCTAACTACTACTTTGAATGTGAACAATGCATCTGAGTACATCCACTATGCATTAATGGTAGCATTGATAGTGTCTAGAAACTTGTGCTTAACTGCTAGAGATTTGGTCTAATTGTTGGAGACTCTACTGGATGTTGATACAGAGATTGTGTGCTATTTCATGGAATCTTTAATTATTTAACTGTAGCAATGAAGGTGTGGTTTCCCAACTAGTGGAATATAATTAAATCAAAGTTTTGGAATGAAGATCATATTCAGAATATTAATTCATGTGACTTAGATTAACTGCATTTGGAACACATGGATCTATATCACATGGATCCATAACATGTGAATATGAAATAAACAGACAGTTCTACAACAAACAATTATATAGCAAACAGATCTACAACAATTTGTAAACTAATCATGTAATCAAAGGTAAATACAAATATGCATGTTTTCTAATGTTTAATCCAAAAGCCAAATGAAATACTAGAGAATTCAATGGAAAAACACCTTGAGCCTAAATCCAACATTTGAGCATTAAAATTGATTAATACAGGGTTATGGATAAGCGAAAGGGTTTATAAACAAGGCAAAGAGGGTGGCAAAACATGGCAAAATTGTGACTCATCAAATACCTTCAATCCTTTTTGGGTCAACCTTTACCCCATCCTTTGAAACTATGTGTCCAATAATCTTTCCTTCAAGGGCCCCAAATATCGTCTTCTTTGGGGTCAATGATATTCCATATTTATGGCATATTTCAAACACTTTCCTAAGATGTCCAATGTGAGAGTTTATTTCCTTTGAAAATATGGTAATATCATCTTGATATATCTCAATTATCTTTCCCATAAGATCTCTAAATGCATAATCCATGGCTCTTTGAAAAGTGTTACCAATGTTGAGTAAGCCAAAATGCATTATTAAGTATCCAAATTTTCCCCAAGGTGTGGTAAGTGTAGTCTTATGTCAATCATATTTTTCTACCCACAATTGATTGTAACCTGAAAATCCATCCAATAACGACATCATTGTTGACCCTGTGATTCTTTTCACCAAATGATCCATGTTTGGAAATGGATAATTATCCTTTTTAGATGATACATTTAGGTTCTTGAAATCACCTGAAAGTCTAATCTCACCGGTTTTCTTTCTGACCACTACAAGGTTGGATACCCAAGTTGAATGCCTTGTAGGTGAAATAATATTATCTTCAAGAAACTTTTGCAACTCTTTCTTAATAAGGGGAGCCAACTTTGGATTTATCCGTCTCAACTTTTATAAAAAAAAATTGGCATACTCCTTCAAGGGTATAGTGCGTTGAATTATGTCACCCTTGTAAGATTTAAAATAATCATATGACTAAGTGAATACATCTATGTATTCTCTGATCAAATTCTCAATCTATTTCCTTTCTTCGCTTTAAATTCCTTTGGCAATCTTCACAATCTTAGGACCATCAGGAGATCCAATGTTGATTTACATACTCATAAGGATTAACTATTTCTTTCTTTTCCTTATACATGTCATGTCTATCAAACATCTTCTCTGAAGGAAGAATTCCAAAAGGAAACTTATTATTTCTCAATTTCTCTTGGTACTCTACTCCTTCTCTCCAATCAATTTCATTTTCAACAAACTCTTCAAGATTTTATATGAATCTTATGGTTTGGGTATCATTATCAAAAACTTGCCAATGTTGAAAGTTGTGGGGAATGGATAGTCTAAAGATAATCTCTAACTTTCCTCCTTCAAACAAATCTTAGTAAGGTTGGAGAGTAGAAGTGGTAAATGACAAAGCATCATATTTTTCATTAAACATCCTAGGATCTTCTTCTAAGAATAATGCCTAAAACAATTCCATGGTATCCCACACAACATTCCTATACCTTTTTAGTTTGTCATTTTTTCATGAAAATTGATTCTTTACTTGGAGGATTACCAAATCAAAGTCACCTTGTATTTTCAAAATTTTAATTCCCATATTCTTAGCCATATTTAATCCAAGTAAGAGAGTGTCATATCCTGCCATGTTATTCATTGCTTCAAATTCAAGTTGGAAGGCATGACACAAAGTGTCACCCTGAGGGGATGTGAATACAATTCTCACACCGACCCCCATTATAGACTTAGCTTTGTCAAAGTTCATCTTCCAAGCAATGTTAACATTTTCTCAGGGATCTACTTTAGTTTCTAACATAGTATAAGATCCTAAGTCTTCCTCATAGAAAACCAATTCATTCATAGGATCTTGGTGGTATTCTACATGATATATCCTTATTTGTTCACGGTGCAAGGTCACAAAGGTGTTTTCACAAGTAGGAATGGTAGCATAAGATAGATCCATTTGGATACTACCTCCTATATCAGTGAACCACTTACAAGATAATAACATTCCTTGCACATCTGGAACATCTATAACAACTACATCCATTAACAATGAGATGTTTGGGTAAATTGTCAATCTAAGGTGGAGATCCTTGATTAGGCCACACACTAAGTTATATGGAGTCCATTGCACATACATTTCTATAAGGTCTTGTGGTTTTCAATCCCAATCTTTTCATGACCTTCAATGACATCACATTAGTTGAGTCTACAGAGTACAACATACAATTATGAAAGAGCAAGTCATTGACTAATAACAATATGAAGAAGGTTTGATGACTTGCATTTATTCTTCCTTCTTAATTCATGGATTGGAGAAAAATAGGAGCATTTTCATTATCATCCATAACTTGGTTTGGTTGATTTATCTCTTCAAAATCCAAAGCTTCCTTTATCTGACTTCTCATGGAGGGAATCTTTGCTAATTTGACTATAGGGACAGGCATCTTAACATTACCCATCCAACTGGTTACAACCAAATTTAGCTCAAAAGGATTACTTGTTGAAGAATATTGTTGAGGCCCTTTCATGCTTGGTCCTATAGGTTGAGTATCTTTCTTAGGAAGTTTCATAGGACCTTGTTGATCTTCTTGAGGTGGGTTACCTTTTCTTCTTTGGTAGGTTAAACCTTTATACCTATTAGCCTTTCACTGAATATTCTAGTTGCTCTTCTACATTTATGGACTTGGCACCAAATATTCTAGTTGCTCTTTCTACATCTATGGACTTGTCCTTAACTTGTTTCATGTTTTCTTGGGACAAAGGGTAAGTCTTCCTCCCTTCAAATAAATTGATGCAAGAATCCAAATAGTTTTGATATTTGTGAGCACTTGCTTTGACCATCTTTAAATACCTTTCACGACTCTTTTCCTCATGGAAATATCCATAGGCTTGGCAATAAGGAGGAGGATCATAATCGATCATGCGAGTTAGTTCTAGCGTTGCATGAGGTATTTGGTTTGGAGGAGGGCCCTGATACCCATTCCTAGGAGGAAACTTGTTTTTTTGTTGACTCCTTTCTATTTGCACAATCCTATTGTATAAAGAATTTGGTGTTTGTGAGAAATTCATCTCTAATCTATGCATACCTTATAAGATAGTGGCCAAAGGATCAAGGGTTGACTCGATAGTATGAATTGTTCTTGTCTTAGGATTGACCCTAGCTCAAGGAGGGGTTAGGATATCTGGCTTCCCTGATAAAGCCCAATTATCATCTATGCTATTAAATTTTCTTTTAGCATTGTTATGTACTAAATGCTTAAAATATCATAATAGAACAGAAGTACACACCATGTACAAAATGTGAGTGTGGAGCACAACTCCAACATAGATAAACTATACATTAACTCTTTAAAGAATAGAAGAACCTCCTATAAATACACAATTACATTCATACATCAAAATTCACACCCCATCAATAATGAATACATTATCTATGTATATACCTATTCACACCTACACATGAGGCCCCTTTACTATTACACCGACCCTAGTACATATATATTTACACATTATATGTACATTTAGCCCCATATATGCCCCCCTTTGGGGTCATATAATATACATTTAACCCCGTGTATGCCCCCCTTGGGTCATAACATAGTATCCTCCTTCAAAAAGATTTGTCCTCAAAGCTTTGCAATTAAAGACTTCACATGTGATGAAACCCAATAATATGATTTTCTTGTGTTCCTACTTTCTTCATTCCATTGATGATGATTCATCCATCCAAAATCATTTTTTTTTTTTGTCTTAATCCTTGGTGGCTAGTTGCATAATTTTTTTTCCTTTGATTACATGTATTATTGTTGTAACTTCTCCAATTTGTAGTGTTTGTTGGTCTCTGATAATA
Source organism: Picea engelmannii (assembly GCA_009831015.1). Lineage (NCBI taxonomy): Eukaryota > Viridiplantae > Streptophyta > Pinopsida > Pinales > Pinaceae > Picea > Picea engelmannii. Next base: position 143,243 of record ML828213.1, read on the forward strand.
TCTTGTTGAAGAGTGGTTTTGTGATGCCTTGTTGCAAGAATATTGATAAGTATTTCATCTTCTTCTTTGATAATGTTGATTTCGATCTTCTTGTTTTCCTTGAAATATTTCTTGGTAATGAGGGTGTCGATATGGTTTCACATTTGACAATTTTCTTTTACTCTACACATGCATTTCATGTATATTATTTTTAGAGACAATGGCATCCTCTATCCTCTTTTCTTGGTCTTTGATTACTCTAGCCTTAGAGATAATACCATCATATTTTCCATGTACACCCTATAGATGAAATTCAACTTCTTTAAGTATTATCTGGTGACCTTCTTGAATCTTGTCTTCTTTCTCCTTTTGAAGCTGCAATGTCACACCATTTATCAAATTCTAACATCATTCTTCAATTTTGGATTGCATTTCCAGTTTTACCTCATTGGTATTTAGGGATTCATCAACCTTCTTGCAAATTCGTCTTCAATTATTTTGGTAGATTCTTCATCCAATATCTTTGTTTCTTGATTTTGATAATTCTTCTTCTCTTCCTTCAATCTCTTAACCTCATCCAGTGGTTTTTTATTATGGTTTCTTAATCTACCTATTTCTTCATCTTTCTTTTTCAATTCTTTCTTTGAATCGTCTTTTTCCCAGTTTCCTTTGTTAGTATTTCCCTGTTTTAATTTTTGAACTTCCTTAATGAGAGTTTCATTAAGGTATTGTATCTTAGATATATCATCACCTTCCTTGATCTCTTCATTTGCTTCTTTTAAATCATCTTGAATTTTATGCATCTCCTCCATTTTTGTATCCTTCATCCATTTATTTGAGAAGAGATTTGCATTCCATCTAGTATTCTTGTCAATACTCATCCACCACTTCCAAGCTTCAGCCAAAAAATTATTTATTTATTTTTTGTTTAAAGAGATATATTCCTTTACCAACCTCAATCATTCCATAGGAATAATTTCATATTTATCTTCATCTCATATAAATCTAGCTATTGTCATTGCTTCTTAAGTGATGTCAAACCCCAAAACTCAAATTACAACCTCGGTGTATTAGGAATAATGATCTCAAATGGTTATAATCCTTGTTCCAATATAATCTTACATGTTTTCTCTTTCCAATGGATTTTGAATTAGATCATTCATACATTTCAATAAAACAATTATGATAGTTTTAAGTGAGCATACCTTTGAAACCTTGATTTGGAGTCTATCCTTCTAGCCGACCTTCCTTTTGATGTATTTATGAAATTTTGGTCCATATGAGTCTGAAGTTTTGGCCTGTAGTAATCTAAAATGTCTTCTCCGCAATGCCATAGGTCTGACCAAAATTGGATGTTCCAAGTGAAAGTTAGGGTAACTTTCTCAAACCTTTCTATATTTGGCCTTTGCGAGAGAGTGAACTTGTACAAAATGCCACGTTCCCAATATTTAATACCTGATTCTGAAATTTGTACCAAAATACTATGGATTGTCGTCTTTCAAATTCAACTGGCCTCATAGAATTTGGATCCTTGATGAAGAAGATATGAATGTTTTACCCATAACACATGTTCGAGACTAGTTATAGGACTAGTCAACAAACCTTATCTTCCACAGGGTATATCTCTAAAATTACAATGACCCAGAAGAGAAAATTTGAACCACAAGTACCTCGATATGTCTTCTAAATAACCTCCAAGTTTCGTTGTCTTAAGCATCATGTAAAAAAATTATAGTGAAAAAATCAAGATGACTTGATTGAAGAAGCAAAACCCTAGGATTGATGCTCTGATACCAAATTTTATGTACCAAATGCTTAAAATATCATAATATAACAGAAGTACACACCATGTACAGAATGTGAGCATGGAACACAACTCCAATATATATAAGTTATACAATAACTCCTTAAAGAATAGGAGAACCTTCTCCAAATACACAATTACATTCATACATCACAATTCACATCCCCTCAATAATGAATACATTATCTCTATATATGCCTATTCACACCTACACATGAGGCCCATTTCCTATTACACTGACCCTATTACATATATATTTACATATTACATGTACATTTATCTCCATATATGCTCTTCTTTTAGGTCATATCATATACATTTAACCCCATATGTGCCCCCCTTGGATCATGTGACCTAAAAACAACTCAATATTCCTTGTCCACCTACAAATTACAATCAACTAATTGCATAGTTGGATTTTTTTCACATCGAATAAGCCCTCAAACATCATGTAAACCCTCATAGTTCTCTCATCCATAGAGTAGACACTTAAATATAAGTGCATGCACTTCTTATCAACATTTCCAACATAAACTCTTCACTCTTTATGTTGAGAGCATCTGAGCACACCATCCTCATCATCCACCTTGGTTGTTTTTTCTTGGACATATTATCAATGTAATATATTTTGTTTCATGCCCCTCGATTTTGATGCAAATGATCAAATAGTTGGATTCAATAACACATATCTATCCTCTTTGTCAACTCCTCCTATTGGAATCAGTTTATATATTCTCATTGCAATTAATCTCTCTTGTATTTCCGTGGATCAATGTCCCTCTATTACTATCACTAATTTGTCTAGTCTTGTTTCCCCTCTATAATTTAAAGTTTTGAAAACTAACATCACAACTATGATCATTTTCAAATCCCATCTCATGATTCATTTAGTGCTATCAATTGTTCTCCACACTACTAGATAACATGTGCACATGAACGATGCCACAATTCTTCGCATACTTATTAGTAGATTTGATATAACATACTCGGTGTGGTCATGAATCAATGGACATTGGAATTGAAAAGAGAACTTCCAACATACTTAGTTATTTTCTATGACTCCACTTCAGCAATGCACTCAAATACAACAAGATAGTGTTGAACCTAGCATGCTTGGAGATTAATCAAATGTTTAGAGTTGGATATTGTTGAGCATAATTTATGTGCTTCGATAGAAGCCCCATACATCCTTTATGTATGCATGATTCATGGATTGCATTGCACTTAAAAGTGTTGATTTGATAATTGTATCACACTTCGCACACCCTTATGTAAATGTAACACATTGATCCATTAAAGAGTTTAAGATCAACCATGTTCATAACCAGGGAAGTTGGACATGATGAAAACCCTTTTCAAGAGTTTCCTAAGTATAGTTGTAATTCTTATCCCACCATCCCACCACATGATGAACTTAGTAAACACAATGCTTGTGCCAAGTAATCATAGGCCAGCTAGGCAAATCAGTAAAGTGCATGAGTCTCAAACACGAGGAACAATAAGAAATAAGATGCATTTGATGTTGACATGTAGTAGAGGAACATGGATGGACAACTCAGTAGATTGTGACAAGGGAATCTCAATTTTCATTGTGAATTATCACATCTCTCTATATATCCACATCATCATAACACTTGTGCATTAACATATTTTGAGATATGAACACACTAGAAACAAAATGTGTCATATTCCCACGAGGACATATTATTATTTTCTCACCTCCCACCTCCCTTCAATTGTAATCGGATTTATGTTGTTGGTGTTTGTGTATAGTTAGTGAACAAATAATTATTGGTATCAATTTCACGATGTTCATATAATTGTTGTACATAGACAATTTTGTAATGAAATTTTGGAGTTAATTCTCTAACCAGATATTTACACCAATTATCTATGCTATTATATGATTTCATTTTTGTTTGTCTAATGAAATTTAGTGTTTTTCTTGTCATAACATAGTGATTGTGTATGTAAGATAAAAGCATTGTAGTAATTGTCATGGAAGCGCTAATTGTGCATGCACACTATTCGAAAATAGCATATATTATTCTATAGGAATGGTTTGGGGGCCAACATTTGGACACTAGCACATAACAAGGCATTAGTTAACTATGTATGCCTATATTGTCAATGTGGGTGAGAGATTTCTATCTAGTTCTATTTATCATACTTAATGGAAATCCATTTATCTATTGATTAACAATCAACTAAATTTGTTTGTATGGCGTGTGATCTTTCATTGGGTTTTCAATTAGCACACTTGCTTTAGAATAGTTGCAATTTTATGAAGTTATCTCTAAATTTTTTTGATTAAGAACACAAATCTAGTTTTGAATATGGTGTAATTAGTTAAATATTAGTGAATATTGACTATGTTCACATCATAATCAATTAGAGTATTTGTGTGTTTACACATTGTTAATAAGAGTTCCCTTAGGTGTCCATTGGTTTTATCCATGCACATCCAACTAACAAACATTTATAAGTGGACACCTAATGGATAATGTTTTTAAGAGTGTTGTAGAAAACTTACAAAGCTGTGAGAACGAGAGTAATGGTGATTTGCACCTCCTTCTCATGAGGTGTGATGAGAATAATAGTGATTGCCACCTTATTTACATGTGAAAGACTACTTGATGCTATGATAGCCAACATGCCTTCATTGAGAAACTATGGATGGAACATGATAAGTACATTGTGGCAATTTTTTTAAAAAATAAATATTTTCTATAAGGTTAGCGGGTCAATCTAAACTAGGGTTAGAAGGTGTTAGTGGTTGTTCAAAGATTCAAATGTTTGAGAATTGTGATCAAAACACTCAGAGAGAGAGAGAGAGAGAGAGAGAAGAGAGATCAATGTCTTCAAAGGGAAAATGGAGTCAATAAGTGGTTGCAAGAATTGAAGGAGCAAGATGATAGTAACAGAGCCAAAGACAAGAGAAATTTGATGGATGAAGTGTTGGTAAGCCAAGGCTTCAACCACCAAACCCTAGGGGAAAATGGTTACTAAGGTGTAGGTAACCCTAGGCCTTAGTAGGTTTTCCTCCCTCTTTAACTCAATGATAAGATAAAATCAGCTATGATGAATGACAAGTACTAGGGTGTTGCAATGGCAAGGCCCTAGCAATGCTTCAAGAGAACAATAACATGTGCTTGATCCCTAGGGTTTGAGCTAGCAATTTCATAAATTAGCAAAATATGAAGTAAAACACCATAACCATTCAAGTAAGAGAAGAATTACAAAAATTTATGCACATTCACCATGTATCATCAATGCAAAACCTTAGTTGTAGACTTTCCACCAAGAAAAATGTCAATTACACCAAAAATATCCCTCCTTCAACAAGTGCGCACTAGAATTTCAGCCAATAAACCCTAATGAGGGCGCAAATTTCAGACCTCACACAAGTGTGAGTGAAATATGATGAGAAAATGAGAGTTTTAACCCTCAATTTATACAATAGCAATGACCTTTAATTTTACTTTCGGTCACAAAAGGCCGACATGGCCAAATTTACATCAAAATATTGTTTTACACTAAATGTCATAATAAAAACCCTAAATCAAGCATAAATGATGATGTCATGCCCTTTTAGGGTGACATTAGACCCTTTTAGAGCAACATTGGCTTCCTGGAGCAAAACGTTAGGCCTTCTTGGGCCTCAAGAACCTGCCACACGTGCCACTTGGCACATAACTGCCTCCCAAAACCTCCACAAGCACTGGATGATGTCATGGGTATCCTAGGTGACGTCATGGGCCTTCCAAGGCCTACGTTCTGGTGGGAAGGGCACAACCCCCTTGGGTATGGGTCTGACAAGCTACCTCTAGTGGAGCGTCCTCCTCTTCTCCAGTGCAAATCCTTTGATCTGTCTCTACCCCCTACTAGGGTCTCTGCATCCATTTGGTGGGCTTTCAACCCCATGGAGGTCCGAACTAATCATCTCCCCATGTGTACATGTCCATAAGGGTACATGTCCATCGGGTATGGTCCTAAAACATCAACAGATACGCCCTCCAAGGGCTCATAAGTCACATGGATCAATAGCAATGTCAAACACATCTAATCGTCAAGTTATTAAACATGTGCATAAAACCCATTTTACCTGGACAAGTGCTCAAAGACATTATACTAATCTACAAGCCAAGTTTGGAGGAAACATTAGGGCGTCCTATTGGGCTAACGCTCACTGGATGTGGGATGTTTCCGGGAGAGATCAAATCTAAGCCATGTGAGTGGATGAGGTGGCTAAGGGATGTTTGGGCAAGGGGTGTAGTGATAGCAGGGAAATGTATGGCTTACCTGTGGGTGCCTCTATAGAGGGTGAGTTGCACCTATCATGGATGCAAATGTTTCCAAGCCCATTCAGCCTTTTGTATTTATTTTTATTGTTTTTTCTTTAAGAAGCTAGTTAGGGGACACTGCCCTGGCATGGTGACCAGTGGTGGCAATGTTACCAACAAGAATTTCACGGAAATGAGAAGGTTGGTTCGTGATGAGACCCCCTTTCCCTTGGCTATGCCACCAAGAGCCACTACCATGGAGTGGTGACCAGCTGTTGGTAGTGTCATATCGTTACATGCCCATGGACCTAATAGGTTGGCTCATGATGAGACCCCCTATCCTCTAACTAGGT
>ML828213.1:155042-172106 GCA_009831015.1 Picea engelmannii
GCATAACTTGAGAATCTTTTAGGTCTTTTACTCTTTCTGAATGTTCCTTCTGGAACCTTGAGTCTTTCTGCGTCTTGTAAGGTAGCTTCAAGCCAAGATGGTATTTTCTTGGTCTTGGGTACGATATCTGAATCAATGTTTTCACATGGCTCCATAGGATGATCAGGTAGTTCGTTTTCGTCATTTACATTTTATGTGATTTCTTCGTTAAGTTCTTCAATTTCTTCTTCTTCTATATTTTCTTATATGGATTTCTTGAAGGCCATCTTCTCATTGAATGTTATGTCTCTACTGACTTCGATCTTGTGTTGTTCTGGAATATATATTCTATAAGCTTTGGATGAATCATTGTATCCCACGAATATCCCTTTATTTCCTGAAGGTTCTAGTTTATTCCTCTTGTTCTTGGGAATGTGAGAGTAAACAGGACATCCAAATATTCTTAGATTTTTCATATTAGGTTTCTTACCTGAGAATGCTTCTTCTGGTGTCATGTCATTCAATATACAATGAGGACTTCTGTTCTACACATATATTGTTGTCATTGTTGCTTCTTCCCATAAGAACATGGATAGACCTTGATCATTTAGTAAGGCTTTTACAGTTTCTTCGATAGATCTGTTCTTTCTTTCTGCTACACCATTTTGTTGAGGATTATGAGGAACAGTCAACTCCCTCCTAATCCCTGCCGATTTGCAGAATGCAACGAATTCCTTTGATGTGTATTCTCCACCATTATCGGTTCTTAGCATCTTGATCTTCTTATTCATGAGATTTTCTATTTCTGCTTGGAACTCTTGAAACTTGTTGAATACTTCATCTTTTGTCTTGAGTAGATATAACCAAGTCCTTATTGAATAGTCGTCTATGAAGATTACGTAGTAAGAAGATCCTCCTAGAGATTTTATTGGCATCGGATTGCAAACATCTAAGTGTATCAGATCTAAAATCTCCTTAGATTTGTTGTTGCTGCTTGGGAATGGTTTCTTGATATTCTTCCCAAGGGCACATCCCTTGCAAATTCCTTCATGTGTAGATTTCAATTCTGGTATTCCTTCAACCATCTTTCTGAGAAAAGGTAATGCTTGATAGTTGATGTGATCATACCTTCTATGCCAAATCTCATTAGGGTTGACTTTGTTATGTAGGAGAGCTTTTTCATTCTGTTCTAGAAGTCTATATAGATTTCCTTCACGACTTCCAATAACCCTAGCATTCTCTATGTTGGAGTCTTTATGCCAAGATAACACCTTTCCATCCACGAAGGCTATTATGTTTCCTTTGTCTTCTAGGCATGATATCGATACAAGATTCTTTTCTAAACCAAGTACATATAAAACATTGCTTAAGTGAACATAGTTCCCTGTTTTCATTTTGATGGAGGCTTGTCCAAATCCTTCCACGGGGTACGTGGTTTTGTCTCCAAGCTCTACCTTGTACGAGGTCTTCTTCTCATTTAGATTTGAGAGTCTGGCTTGATCTCCCATCATGTTCCTAGAAGCTCCACTATCGATTATCCACATGTCATCTTCAATCGTTCCAGTAAGTGTTGAGTAGTGTAAAAGACTGATCGTTTCACTAATGTCTTCAGTTGACTGGTAACTAATCATGCCTTGATCCAAAACTTCAACTTCGTCGTTTCTATCTTCTGAGAGAGCCAAAAGGTGTGTCGAGTTAGGGCGCATATGAATATCTTCTTTTTGAGCGTGATGCTCCATCGCAAGGTGTCGGATCTGAGATTAGGGTTTCTGCAATTGTTGCTCCTGCTAGTAACCCTAGCGGAAGTTCCTCAGTGAGCTCAATATCCTAGAGGCTATGTTTCCTTCCAGCATTTAGGTTGAAAGAAGGAGGTGTGGGCCCATAACCTGTTAGAATATTAAAGATTGTGCTCGTTTTACCATTGACAATACCCTTGTCACCCAACCATAGGTCGAAGCCACCCTTCGAGCACCTTGACCTTGATAGAGAAGAATACTGGTAGCAATCAATAGCCAAGCAAGGCTAATGCACCAAGCAAGAATAGAAACCAAAGTTGATCAGATAGTCCCACCCAAAAAATTGGCGCAACACCTTCCCCAAAAACTTGCGCACAAAACTGCCAACTACAGTACGCACAACTGGCTCTCTGCAATTCTAAGAATGTGTATAATGAGAAATTGGCGCCCTGTATTTATAGTAATCTGGCAGGCTTACTGGGGCCGACTTCTCCTTCTGGGTATTAATTAATTCATATTAAATATATTTCTGCAGCCGACATCTCGTCTAGGGTTTCCTTTACTTCTTTGCTTCCTTCCAGAATATTCTAATCTCATCATAGGTCACAAATAGAGGTTCATACCTCCCGAAGCTACCATAATATTAGCAGCCTCAACTGCCAAACAAATTCAATAATAAAGAATCTCATCCAAGGAGATTTCAGAAGAAAGGACGACGAAGGGAAAGAGATTACTCATCTTTACAATGCTATCATTGTGACAAGATGGGACACATTGCAAAATTTTGTCCAGCCAGACGAGAAGAATACAAGAGAAAACATAAGAGGCACCATGCCCATGTAGTTGAAGATGAAGAGCCACCCGCAAAGATGATAAGAGAGCAGATCAAAGACCATGTCTTAATCTCGGCCCTCTCAGGATCTGTAACACCTGGAGAGGACACTTGGCTCATTGATAGTGGTGCATCCAAGCACATGAAGGGACAAAGAAACATTCTCTCTTGTATCTCAGAAAAGAAGTGTTCTCAGAAAGTGACACTTGGAGATGATTACCAATATCCCATCAAGGGAGTGGGAGAATCAAACCACAAACTGAATTCAGGGAATTCACTAAAAATGAAGGACGTACTATATGTACCAGGTTTGACAACGAACCTACTCTCCATTTCATCTTTAGAAAAGAAAGGCTTCATAGTTGCCTTTATAGATGGAGAAGTTCTTATGTGGATTAAAGGAGAAACCTTAAATGAAGCAATCATTATTGGAAGTGAAGAAAATGGCTTGTATAAACTAAAGGGTCACTCGGAGGTTGCCATGACCCACGCCATTGAAAATTCATGTGAACTTTGGCATAGAAGATTAGCTCACATCAACTACAAGGTGATACCATACATATGCAAAGCGGTCACAGGTTTACCAGAATTCAAGGGTGACCTTGAAGGCGTATGCAATGGATGTGCACAAGGGAAAAACATCAAGAACCCTTTTTCAAAGAGAGACAGCAAAGCAGAAAGAGTCCTAGAGCTCATTCATTCAGATGTGTGTGGCCCAATGCCATCGTCCTCCATTAGTGGGTATGTATATTATGTATCATTTATTGATGATTATTCTCGTAAAACCTGGATATATTTTTTGAAATCTAAAGATGAAGTGTTCAACAAGTTCAAGGAATTCAAAGCCTTGATAGAGAATCTTTCTGAAAGAAAGATTAAGATACTCAGGTCAGATAATGGAGGAGAATATACCTCAAAAGAGGTTGTGAACTTCTGCAGAGATGTTGGGATCAAGAGGGAACTCACTACTCCCTATAATCCCCAACAAAATGGTGTAGTTGAACGAAAGAACATAACGATAATGGAAGTTGTGAAGACTATGATCCATGATCAAGATCTTCCTATGTTCTTATGGGTAGAAGCAGCAATGGCAGCTGTATATGTGCAGAACCGATTGTCCCATAGTGCACTTGGGCTCAAAACCCCAGAAGAGATGTTCACCGAAAAGAAGCCAGAGGTAAGCCATCTCAAAATATTTGCATGCCCGGTATTTATTCATATATCGAAAGAGGAGAAACACGCTGGAACCCTCGGGAAAGAAGGGAATATTTGTGGGATACTGTGAGGTCTCCAAGGCCTTCAGAATCTATATACCAGGTCACCATCACATTGAGATCGGCATGGATGTGACCTTTGATGAAGTTGCAGCACTCAAGAAATCAAGAAGATGCCATCTTGAAGAAGTATATGAAGAGGAACCCATAATCCCCAGAACTATAGTGAGGGAGGTTCCCAGAGTCGTAGAACCAGTGAGGGAAGTCGTAACTTCCCCTGATGAGGAAATTCTAGAAGACCGTGATATATCAGAAGTTCAAGAACCTCCTCAGATGACGATCCTCCATAAAAGGAAGCTAGCTTGGGCTAGAGAGCTTATTCAAGATGGAAAGAAGTATGGTGTTCCCGAAGGAACTACGAGACAGGTGAAAATACCAAATCCATTCTCCAGTTATACGGCTTTGATGTGTGATCTTCTAGAGGAGGAGCCTACCTTCTTTGAAGACGCCATTCAGAGAAAAGAATGGGCAGATGCCATGACAGAGGAATACTAATACATAATAAAGAACGAAGTATGGGAAATAGTTCCCAGACCGAAGAGTAAAGATGTGGTATCCTCCAAATGACTCTTCAAAATAAAACATGTTGTTGATGGATGTAAGTATTGAGAAATATAAAGCAAGATTTGTAGCTCGTGGATTTTCTCAAAAATAAGGCATTGACTATGAAGAGACATTCGCTCATGTAGCCAGATACACTTCGATCAGAACCATCATAGCTCTTGCAACTAAGATGAAGTGGAAGTTACACCAGATGGACGTGAAGACAGCTTTCCTAAATGGTGTCATCAAAGAGGAAGTGTATATAGAGCAACCTCAAGGATTTGAAGTTGAAGACAGGAAGTCTCATGTCTGTTGGTTGAAGAAAGCATTGTACGGATTGAAGCAAGCTCCTAAAGCTTGGTATGGCCGAATAGACAGCTTTCTGACGAGCTTGGGCATTACCAAGAGTAAAGAAGATTCCAACCTCTACTTCAAGGTCATGAACGATGAGCCAGTAATATTACTGCTATATTGGGATGACTTATTCTTAACCGGAGAAGAAAAGATCATCACTAAATGTAAGAAGAGACTTGCCTCAGAATTTGAAATGAAAGACCTTGGCCTAATGCATTATTTCCTAGGTCTTGAGGTATGGCAGAGTCCAAAGAGGATCTTCCTTAACCAAGGGAAGTATGCAGTCAAAATCCTGAAGAGATTCGACATGTTGGAATGCAAGTCCATGAATACACCCATGGAAGCGAAGCTAAAGCTGTTCGTCGACACTTCGTCAGAATTGATTGATGCCACGCTATATAGACAGATTATTGGATCGTTGATGTACCTGACGAACACTAGACCAGACATTTGTTTTGCGGTGAACACCTTGAGTCAGTTTCTGGTAGAACCCATACATGTTCACCCAGTCGCTGCAAAACATGTGATGAGGTACCTTAAGGGTACAATAGATTGTGGTCTCAGCTATGATGGAAATCATGATTTCACATTGAGTGGATATACTGATGCAAATTGGGCAGAAAGTGTTTCTGACAGGAAAAGCACTTCATGATGTTGTTTCATTTTGGGATCAGCCATGATCTCGTGGCAGAGTAGGAAACAATCCAGCATTGCTCTCAGCATAGCGGAAGCAGAATACATTGCTGCATGTTCTGCCAGCTGCGAAGCTATATGGCTTCGAAAGTTGTTGACCGGTTTATTTGACCTAGAGATGGAAGCAACCACGATCCTATGTGACAATCAGAGTTGCATAAAGATGACAGAGAATCTTGTATTCCATGACAGGTCGAAGCACATAGAGATCTGATATCATTACATCCGTGACATGGTGCAGAGAGGAGCCTTAATGCTCCAGTACATTAGCACGGATGAACAGGTTGTTGATGTGTTGACCAAGCCTCTATCTCGTGTAAAGTTTGAGCACTTTCGAGATAATCTTGGTATAGTCTGAAAGGACCTTCCTCGAAAGGGGGAGTAGTTGTTGTGATGAGACTAGAACTGTGCTTTCGGCTTGACAGCGGTGACGTAAAGCCAGTCTAGTATCCTGCTTCCAGCTTTATTGCTGTGATGTAAAGCAAGATGATGAGATGAGACTAGAACTGTGCTTCTGGCTTGACAGTTGTGACGTAAAGCCAATCTAGTATCTTGCTTCCAACTTGATTGTTGTGACGTAAAGTAGGACGAGTATCTTGCTTCCATCTTTATTGTTGTGACGTAAAGCAAGATGATGAGATGAGACTAGTACTGTGCTTCTGGCTTGACAGTTGTGACGCAAAGCCAGTCTAGTATCTTGCTTCCAGCTTAAGTGTTGCGACGTAAAGCAAGACGATGTGATGAGACTAGTACTGTGCTTTCGGCTTAACAGTTGTGACGTAAAGCCAGTCTAGTATCTTGCTTCCAGCTTAAGTGTTGTGACGTAAAGCAAGACGTTGAGATGAGACTAGTACTGTACTTCCAGCTTGAGAAGCTGTGACGTAAATCCGGTCTAGTATCTTGCTTCCAGCTTTATCGCTGTGACGTAAAGCAAGAAGAGTACTGAGCTTCCATCTTGACAGTTGTGACGTAAAGTCGGTCCTGTATTATGATGAGCCAGCCTCGTGTTGTGATGATGATGATGTATCATTTTTATACTAATACATATTGATGCATATGATGATTGCATTCCTTTGAGAATGACGATGTTGCGATGAAGAAAACTTTCGATGGTTTATAGATACGTCAGTCAGTGTTCCAAGATGATATTGATGATGTTGTCCTCTCACCCACTTGATGTTGTCGATGATGTTGTCCTCTCTCTCTCGCATGATGTTGTTGAAGAATACCCTTCTTGTTAAGGGGGAGTGTTAAAATAATGTAACTGCAAAGTGTATTCTTATTATTATTTGATATATTATTCATTGGATCAATCTCCATTGTGGATTGATCATGTCAACTATTGTATAAGGACCAAATCCCCTTTTGTGGACTGGTCATAATGTAATTGTAAAAGGAAAAAGAAGAAGTCGGCCCCAGAATATATCAAGAGGCCCCGAAATATAATAAAGGTGGTTATAACCACCCAGTTTGAGAAGTCGGCCCTGACAGTGAAGAGACACTTCACACGTGCTAGATTTGTATAAATAAGGACGCTAGCGCCTCACTTAGACACACACCTCACTTGCTCATTGAGAGACAAGTTTCGGAACTGCAGTTGGAGAAGAAGGAGAGAGAGTGGCGCATCTTTTGGGAGAAGATCTTTTGCATTAGTTTAATTTATCTCTTGGCATTGTATTGGCTATCTATAATAAGGAAGTTTTGCTGGGTTTTCTTCCCCTAGAGGGTTTCCCGGGATAAATGTTGTCTCTTGTGATTGTGTATTTCTTAGTGATCTTGTCTTATGTTGTTGTTATCTATTGAAATGCAAAGAACTATAATAATGGCTTAAACATTAACATAAGTGGAGGTGCTAAAGAATGAAAAGATGGGCCCTCCAGGTCCATGCTCAAGTCGATATGACTCTCGGTACTCCATGTGTAGGACTTGTGGGCCTCGAGACATAATCTCCTTAGTTATCCCTAATCTGGGGGATAACATCTGGCTCCAACTTGGGGACATGTGTTCACCATAGAGCGCGTGAGAACCTCAGCATCTCTTGGCATAACATGTGACCTGATTGATCTCAACATAAAGTTGTTAGCAATCATTTGGGGTGGTGATATCACCCCCAGCTCATATATATAAAAACGAAAGCAAGCATATATACAAATGTGAAAACAAACTATTATAGCATGAAATGCAAATGGTATATACAATGAATGAAAATGCCTACTTACCTGCACTTACCTGGGAAGTCAGGTCCCCCCACCTTGGTGGGGTTTGAGGCGGTGCCCGCTAACTCGTAATGGATGCCTTCTTCCTTCCAATGTAGATAAGTAGTAAGAATCATCAACTGACTTTCTTCCAACTCTGAAAGGTCCAAGCCAAAATTGAGTACTTCATTTGACATTAGTAGGCTCACCTTTCTTGGCATCCCACATCCATACTACATCCCCCTCCATGTATTCCATGATTTTGAATTTGGTTGTTTCCTTAACAACCCTGGTGTATTGTGCAGAGGGAGGAGGGTGGGATTTTGCTATGAAGACTTCCTGCTAGGATGGCGGAATCAACATATCGCTTTCTCCCTTCTTTAGTAACTTTACAACCCTGACTTCCTTGTCTTTATACTTGTCTAGGAGTTGTTGGTAATCTTCTCTCTTGGGCCATTGTATTTGATCAAAGTATTCCTCTGTTGCAAAGGGCATATCATCAAGAAGACTTTCCATGATTTTCTCATGTGCTTTGTCATCTTTGATGGGGTCACTAGCTTCTTGCACATGGGTTCTGGTCATTGGCACATTCGGGAGACGACCTATTGTTCCATTGTTCAAAGGTACATTGACGTAGGTGAGGTCCATTTCAAGAGTGCCTCCCAGCACTGAAGCAAATTTCCTAGACAATAACATCCCCCACACATCTGGGACGTCTACCACCACTATGTCAATGTGGATTACTCTCTCAGAGTATTTTTCAAGGCATATTTTCACATTTTCAATTACCCCATGTGTGGGTATGGCTATAGACTCAAAGCCACACACATTTATGTAAGGTCGTGTGACTTTTAGGCCCAATCGTTGCATGACCTTGAGAGACATCATGTTAGCACTGACCCTTGAATCCAACATGCAATTGTTGAGGCTCTTGTTATTCATCAGTAAGGTCATGAAGAAAGGTGGGTGTTCATCATACTGGACCCTAAAGTGATCATCTTGTAACATGATAGGGGGGGTCCATTGGTCCATCTGATCCCTTGAAGAAATTATCAAATATTTCCTTAACAGATGGTACCTTGATGACTTCTCTTAAGGGGATAGTCACGTGCATCTTGGATAGTGCCCCTTCGAAGTCAAAGTTCAAGTCCACTCTTTCGGTTTTGAAAGGGTTTCTAGGAAGGAGAATGTCCAAAGGTGGAGGCTTTGTTTGGGATATGACAAGATTGGTAGAGAGAGGTTGGTTTAGCTTCTTTCGTCTATACACCTGCAATTCGTGTTTCTTCAGCTTCTCTTTTGATTCCTGGTCTAAGTTGTTTATTACTTCCATTCTAGCCTTCCTTATTGCTTCTTTTATGCCCTCTCGATGTTCCTCAGGGGTGATATTGAGGCAAATCTGGGAGCCCTCTATAACATGGCCCACTGTGTTTACTTGGTCACGACTTCCATTGTTGTAGGGACATTCATGTTCCCATTGTGCTTCACTACACTGCAAACACCAAGGATTTTCATCCACGACATTTGTAGGAGCTAAAGTATTAGAAACCTCTTTATCATTCTTTGGTCTATAAACTTTGTTCCCCTTTTGCAATTGGCCTTTATATGGGACCATGGGTGCTTGATGTTGGGCTCTTTCTAGGTTGACAATCCTATTCATCATTTGTTCTTGGTTTTTCATCATGCCATCCATGGTCATCTGTAATTTTTCCAAGCTAGCACAAATATCGGAGGAAGGCTCAGCATTGTGAACTATCTTGGGTTTAGTGTCCATTTTGACCCTTGGGGTTGAGAAAGGCTCAATTTTGGATGAGTGGAGGTTGTCTTCAATCTTCGTTAGCTAATTCTTGTGCTTCTTGGATTGTTTGGGGGTTTTTATCCATGAGGAGATACCCTAGTTGACCAGTAAAAGCTTTGGTGTAGATGTAAACAAGGAAATTATTAGTTGGATGATGACTCACATGGATCTTCTGCAATAGGGTTTCAAACCTAGTGTGGAATTCTCTAATGTTCTCATTCTCTTGTTTCCAAAGAGTATTCATCCTGGTTAGCAGCTAGCAGCATGTTGAGGTCTTCTTTGACACTCCATCGTTTGAGAAAGGTCTCTTCTAACTTATCCATGGTCTTAACACTGCCATTTGGAAGACTATTGTACCAACATCTTGAAGCATCAAGGAGGGTGGCAGAGAAGAGTTTCATGACCAAGTCTTCAGCATCATCACTAATGGGGTGAAGCTGAAAAACGCCCAAAAGTTGTTCATATGCTCCTCGACACTGGTTACATCGGTACCGGTGAACTTAGGCAGCCACTTTTCATACTTGGGGGGCATTTGCCTAGGGTAGCCTGGTATAGCTGTCATGTCTAACGGTTTGAAGAGATTGGACGACCATTGTCTTTGGTTATTGGCTTGGGTTGGGATGTTGGTCTGAATTCTCATGCTAGACATGGTGTTTAAAGGAAGACTTCCTTCGAAGAGTGATTTTACTACATGAGAGTTTCGGGGAGGCTTTCTTCTAAAGGATTGAGGAGGGTTATTGTACCTCCTTGTGGATTGTGGAGTCGCCAGATAATTTTCTTGAAATTATCAAAGAGATAAGAGAATCTCCCTTAGTGGAGTCGTCGGGTAAGCTTGTAAGATAAAGATTCTTGAGGAAAGGCTTACCGAAAAGAGTGGAGTCGTCAGGTAAGCTTGTAAGATAAAGATTCTTGAGGAAAGGCTTACCGAAAAGAGTGTCGTCTTTGAGGAGAATTGACTCAGTGTTCCCCAGCGACGGCGCCAGAATGTTATCGCGCAATTTGTACTTTGATAGAAAGGAAAGGTAAATGAAGACAAATTGACATAACGGGAGACTATCCTATCACTGTCACCTCAATATGATGTCTCTTTCTATTTAGGGTGGTAGGCCCAAGGGAGACATCCCCGGTGACCTGGGGTTTTGAGAAGGCAAAGGGTAAAGGCCAAGTAAAAGTTTCCCTCTCACAAGTCACCACTGATCAAAAAGTCTGGCTAAACAGCCAATAAAGAGATAATAATACCAGAAGTGTACCTGCCCGAAACAAAGCGACATAAAACTATATTTGCAACGGTACTTGTTGGTTAGTACCTCGTATAATCATGGACTTTCCCAATAAGAGCAATTGACTAATATATTGGTGAAGTAAACGAAGATGTATAGCAGCAATAATCAGAATACAATACTTCACAATTAATGCTTTATAAAAGCTTCAGAATGAGCAAGAATAATAAATCATCAATATCATAACACCAACATTCATCAGAAGCAAATAAGGCTATGCATTAGTCAATCTTTTCAATTGTTTAAAGAAGTTTTAAACACTGCAAGGTATGACTATAACTCAAATGAATAATGGAAGCAATAAGGTTAGCAGGTCAATCTAAACTAGGGTTAGAAGGTGTTAGTAGTAGTTCAAAGATTTAGATGTTTGATAATTGGGATCAAAACACTCTAGAGAAAGAGATCTTAGATCAATGTCTTCAAAGGGCAAATGGAGTCAATAAGTGGTTGCAAGAATTGAAGGAGCAAGATGATAGTAACAGAGCCAAAGACAAGAGAAATTTGATGGATGAAGTGTTGGTAAGCCAAGGCTTCAACCACCAAACCCTAGGGGAAAACAATTACTAAGGTGTAGGTAACCCTAGGCCTTAGTAGGTTTTCTTCCCTCTTTAACTCAATGATAAGATAAAATCGACTATGATGACGGACAAGTACTAGGGTGTTGCAATGGCAAGGCCCTAGCAATGTTTCAAGAGAAAAACGACTCATTAGCACAATCTAGTAGATATATGGCGATTGGAACAAGGACAATAACATGTGCTTGATCCCTAGGGTTTGAGCTAACAATTTCATAATTTAACAAAATATGAAGTAAAACACCATAACCATTCAAGTAAGAGAAGAATTACATAAATTTACTCACATTCACCATGTATCATCAATGCAAAACCCTAGTTGTAGACTTTCCACTAAGAAAAATGTCAATTACACCAAAAATAGCCCTCCTTCAACAAAAATGTCAATTACACCAAAAATAGCCCTCCTTCAACAAGTGCGCACTAGAATTTCAGCCAATAAACCCTAATGAGGGCGCAAATTTCAGACCTCACACAAGTGTGAGTGAAAGATGATGAGAAAATGAGAGTTTTAACCCTCAATTTATACAATAGCAATGACCTTTAATTTTACTTTAGGTCACAAAAGGCCGACATGGCCAATTTTACATCAAAATATTGTTTTACACTAAATGTCATAATAAAAACCTTAAATCAAGCATAAATGATGACATCATGCCCTTTTAGGGCAACGTTAGCTTCCTGGAGCAAAACGTTAGGCTTTCTTGGGCCTTAGGAACCTGCCACACGTGCCACTTGGCACATAACTGCCTCCCAAAACCTCCACAAGCATTGGATGACGTCATGGGTGTCCTAGGTGATGTCATGGGCCTTCCAAGGCCTACGTCTTGGTGGAAAGGGCACAATCCCCTTGGGTACGGGTCTGCTAAGCTGCCTCTGGTGGAAAGTCCTCCTCTTCTCCGGTGCAAATCCTTTGATTTGTCTCTACCCCCTGTTGGGGTCTCAGCATCCATCTGGTGGGATTTCAGCCCCATGGTTGTCCGAACTAATCATCTCCCCATGTGTACCTCTCCATAGGGGTACCTATCCGTTGGGTATGGTCCTGAAACATCAACATTTACACCCAAGGATTCATAAGTCACAAGGATCAATAGCAATGTCAATCACATCTAATCATCAAGTTATCAAACATGTGCATAAAACCCCTTTTACCCAGACAAGTGTTCAAAGACATATTAATCTACAAGCCAAGTTTGGAGGAAACGTTAGGGCGTCCTATTGGGCTAACGCTCACTGGATGTGAGATGTTTTCAAGAGAGATCAAATCTCAGCCATGTGAGTGGATGAGGTGGCTAAGGAATGTTTGGGCAAGGGGTGCAGTGATAGCAGGGAAATGTATGGCTTACCTATGGGTGCCTCTGTAGAGGGTGAGCTGCACTTGTCATGATGCAAATGTTTCCAAGCCCATTCAACCTTTTGTCTTTATTTTTATTGTTTTTTCTTTAAGAAGCCAATTAGGGTATATTGTCATGGCATGGTGACCAGTGGTGGCAGTGTTACCCACAAGCATTTCATGAAAATGAGAAGGTTGGCTCGTGATGAGACCCCATTTCCCTTGGCTATGCCACCAAGAGCCACTACCCTGGTGTGGTGACCAGTTGTTGGTAGTGTCATGCCGCTACATGCCCATGGACCTAATAGGTTGGCTCGTGATGAGACCCTCTATCCTCTAACTAAGTCTTGTTTTATTATTTTTTATGGGTCCCTATGTTTCTTGTTGAGAAGTTTTTCACTACTTTCTTGGGGATCCCTAGGCGAAGCATCTCAAGGTTTCATTCTTTGGCTTCTATATTTTTCCAGCTACTTTTACCCTCTGGGCCTTTAGCCTCTTCTTCCCACAAAGTAAGGTACCCTTAAATTTTTGGCCAACCCAATGTCTGGACCAGTGTAATGGAATGGATGAGCAGGAAAAAGATGGAAAGTGGTAAGTATGGTGGGGGCGGACGATGGCTTCTCATGAATCCCCCCGGTGGAAACTCAAAACCTATGGGCACAAGCTTACTAAGTCATCTTGTCATTCCCCTCAAATATGGTCAAGTGGATAGGTATAAGATCCAAGCACCCGTAAGAAACAACAGGAATTGAATGCACATATTCAAAGGTTTTGAGGATCAGAGTGACACATACCATGACACCTGGACTCATTATTTCATGGAGCAAGATCTATTTCTGCTACAGGATCGGGTCGAGGCGACAGATGTTGTTGTTGCTGACAAAGTGGAGGCACTAAAGAATGAAGAAATGGGCCCTCCAGAGCCATGCTCAAGTCGATCTGACTCTCGATACTCCACGTCTAGGACCTGTGGGCCTCAAGACATAATCTCCTTAGTTATCCCTAAATTAGGAGATAACAGGCATGAAGCATGATGTAGCCTATTTCGTTGTCAATTGCCTTGAGTGTCAACGAGTGAAGGTTGATCATCACCACCCGGCAAGTCTCCTACAACCGCATGATGTTTCTATGTCCAAGTGGGAAGTCATTTCTATGGATTTGGCATAATGTTATTCTTTTCATAGTTGATAAGTTGACCAAGAGTGCTCATTTTATTCCAGTCAAAGACACTTATGGTGTCACTAATGTGGCACGTGTTTTTATAAGTGAAGTCATCTGTTTGCATAGGTTACCCAAGAAGATTATTCCAGATAGGGACTCTTGATTCACAACTAGGTTTTGGACAAGTTTGCAATCAGCATTAGGGACTCAGTTGAACTTGAGCACAGCGTATCATCCTCAAACAGATGGGCAAATTGAAAGATTAAATCAAGTTATGGAAGCCATGTTTAAGATGTATGTTATGGATAATCAAACCCATTGAGAGAAGTACCTACCTTTCGTAGAGTTCACCTACAATAACAATTTCCACAACTCAATTGGAATGTCGCCCTATGAAGCTTTATATGGAAGGCCATGTAGGACACCATTGAGTTGGGAAAAGCTAGAAGATCGAGTGACAGTGGGGCCGAAATTGATTCAAGAGATGGATGAACAAGTGATTCAAAATTAGACAACGATTAAAGGAGACACGGGATAGACAAAAAAGTTATGTTGATGCACATCACACAGGACTGACCGAAGTTATAAAGTGGGAGATCAGATTTTCATTCTTATCAGGCCTAATAAGAGTACCATTCAATTTGGGAAAGGGACAAAGTTGTAGCGTCGATTTGTAAGACCGTTTAAAATGCAAGAGAGAATTGGATTGGTTGCCCATTGCCTCGTACTACCATTCCACTCGCATAAAATTCAATGTTTTCCATGTATCTATTGTACAACATTATTTTGTTGACGAATCTCACAAAATAAATTGGAAGGAATTGCAAGTCTCGGACATGAGAATCATCATGGCCGAACAATTACACATATTGGACCATAAGGGCCAACAACTCAGGAATCATTGGATAGACCAAGTTAAGATTTAGTGGGACAATTATAGCCCATGATCTACTACTTGAGAGGATGCAGAGACCTTACAACAAGAGCATCCCTCACTTTTTTACCACCTCGGGACTATGTTTCTCGAAGTATGGATGTATGTAATAACCCATTTTGACTTAGACAACTAAAATTACATATGGCCTAGTCGTATCTTTAATTGCTTATGATCTGTGGAACATTGATTACTTGACACTTTAAATTTTGGACATACAAACCTATGTGAATGTAAATACTATGAATGTTTATTGTTATGTGATTTATGATATTATGCAACCTGTTTTTAGCTTGAAATTTTTTAAATTTAAAGATGTTGGTACATGGATACTAGGTTGATGATATGGTTAAATGTGTTTACGTGTATGGATATGTGTGAGTTGTGCTATAATTAATATGCAGGGTAATGGGCTATGAACTAGCCAAGGGATAATGATAATAAAGGGGTCGATGTCGTGAACATCGACCGAGAAACAATATGATATGAATCTTTGTATGTGAAATTATGTTGGTTCAAATGCATTGCTAGGATACGTGGGTCAATGCAGGTTTTTCAAGCAGCAAGACTCCTTGAAATTGAATATACGATGACAAAATTCCAACAACACAGTGTTAATGTATGGTCCATGATAGGGTGTTGACCATAGTTCTATCAAGAGGGGTGAAAGCATTATCCACCGTGTATCCTCTAAAACCTGAAGTCATGGGAGGACGATGTTAGATCACGCTTCCCAAGACATGTGATGATGATTGTCAGTGATCTGTTGGAAAAGCTTGGTCAAAGTTGTTGACACAACCGCTTACGAAATCTATCTAGAGTTAGGTCAATATAGTTGAGGCTCCGAGATAATCCAACAAAAGAAAGATATGGAAGGAAGATGGAAATAGGTAAGGGATGCAAGATGATTAGAAATAGTTGTGTGTAAAAGAGAGTTTTAATCTTATAGCAAAACTGTTTGATTTTATTTTGTTTAAAAAAAATGCTTAACTAAATTACAATTATCTAGATAAGTGTTGTTTTGTACTAAATTATTATAATTGAAGGATTATGCTAATATTGTAAATGGTTGATTTATTCTTTATGAAGTTAATTGCATTGTTGATTGGATTGAAAACATACAAGAATTGCATTAGATATTTTAATTATTGTCATTAGTACACCCATGAGTTTTGTATGTATGAAGTTAATTGCATTGTTGATTGGATTGAAAACATACAAGAATTGCATTAGATATTTTAATTATTGTCATTAGTACACCCATGAGTTTTGTATGTGCTAGCTAATATTTATGAGTACTTTAAATTAATAATGTTGCTTATTTGATTTTAATGTATGAATCATGTTATATTTGATCTTAATGTATGAATCATGTTATTATTACCCTTGTATTATAAATTACTATAATTTTGGGATGAAGTTTCTTGAAGGGTGAGTGTATGTAACACCCCAATTAGATTAATTAATGATCATAATTAATTAAGATAAATTAAGTTATTAATGTACTAGAAGTGAATTTATTTAATCATTAATTATTTAGGTAAGTAATTATTGAAATAATTAAATTTTATCATTTTATTTATTTATTATTTTGAATTAAGTAATGTAACCCAAAAAAAGAGGGAGAGGATTTTTTTATTGTATAAAAGGTAGGTAAAGAATTAATGAGAAAGGATAAAGGAGGGTAGATAATTTGAAAGAGGGAGTAGTCGATGTATGAAGGGATAAAGGAGAGGTGAGTGGGACATTTTGGGGGAGGATGAAAGAAGGAAGGAAAGAAAAGTCTGAGGGAAGAAAATGGTTGGATAAATTCAATGGACATACGAGTTGGCTAGTGTTATTGGAATTGAGCTAGGGAGACGAAGAGACTCTGTTCCTAGCTGGCTGGGAGGAGAGGAAACGGTTTCAAACAGAGAGACAATCACAACAGAACAAACTTCTTCTTCAAGAGGTAATTTATAAGTTCTTGCTTGAATTAAATTTTATATAGACATATACATGAAATCTACATTGTGAAAGAACAAATGATGATTTTTTTTATTAAACTATTAAAACTTCTTGTTACTGTAATATTTTATTGTCTTGTTAAAGCAAACATAAATAATTTTGGATTTCTTTGAAATAGATTGTGAATTAGATTACAAATTTAGAGTTGATAGAAAATTTCTTTGTAAGTTCATTGACAATGAACTACGCACTAATGATCAATATCATAGTAAATGACTGTAACTGCAAATTGAGTGTGGGGCTTAATTCATGAGGGTCACTACATTTTTTCACAAAGAAGCTCGAGGTACTCCAAAAGCTTTAGACCACAAACTCTTTGAAAAAAATCAAGCTTAATGAGTTGAGTACGCATAACATCTCACAATTCTTAGTC
>ML828213.1:172206-190985 GCA_009831015.1 Picea engelmannii
TGTTGGAGATGTGGAAAAGAAGGGCACTACAAGAAGCAGTGTAGATCCAAGGTTGAGAAAAAGAAGGGATCTGAAGAATCTCATTCTACAGAAGAAAAGACCTCCAAGGAAGAAGGAGGGGATGTGTACTTGGCTTCTTCAAGCACACATGCAGATCACGAGGCATGGTTGGTTGATTCCAGTGCATCTTTTCATATGACTCCCCAAAGGTAGTGGTTCTGAGAATATGAAAGGTATGATGGAGGTAATGTTTTCTTAGGTGATGATTCGACAACCAGAATCATAGGACAAGTAAGAGTCAAGTTGAGGCTCATAGATGGAAGGATTAGAACACTACTTGGTGTTCTGCACATCCTAGGTTTGGCCAGAAATTTGATTTATGTAAGCAAAATGGACGATGTAGGGGTAAAAACAATATTTGAAAAGGAAGTCTGCAGGATGGTTCGAGGAGCAATGGTGTTGCTGAAAGGAGTTTGGTTTGGAACTCCGTATAAGTTGGAAGGAAGCACTATTAGTGATGGGTGTAATAGTTCCATTTTTCCTGATATTGGATTTGAAGAAGAAAGAACTCCTACAGTCTCTGGAGAAAAGGCTATGCTGTGGCATCAAAGACTGGGGCATATTGGAGAGAAGGGTCTTCGACTACTACACGATAAAGGTATGGTTGAAGGTATGTCTAACTGCTCTTTGGATTTTGATTTCTGTGAACATTGTATATATGGGAAGCATAATCGGGTAATATTCCCCTCTGGTGCAAAGAGGGCAGAAGGAATCTTACAACTAGTTCACAGTGATGTTTTTGGACCTGTGTCGCCCCCATCATTGGGAAAATCTGTGTACTACGTCTCATTTATAGATGACTTCTCAAGGAATAATTGGATATATTTCCTCAGGAAGAAATCCAAAGTATTTGAAAGGTTTAAAGAGTTTAAGGCTCTTGTTGAGAATCAAACAGAGAAAAGAATTAAGGTGCCAAGGACAGATAATGGCAGAGAGTTCTACGGGAATGAATTTGAAGAATTCTATAAGAAGTGCAGTATAGCAAGGCATAAGACTACTCCATATACACCTCAGCATAATGGAGTTGTAGAAAGGATGAACATGACGTTGATGGAAAAAGCAAGGTGCATGCTCAGTGGTGCCGGGCTAGGGCAAGGATTTTGGGCAGAGGCAGTGGGTACTGCATGTTACCTGGTCAACATATCACCCTCATCAGCGTTGGATGACAAGACTCCACAAGAGGTATGGACTGGTAAGGAACCCTCTCTCACACATCTCAAGGCATTTGGCTGTGATGCATATGTTCATGTTCCAAAGGAAAACATGAGTAAGCTAGATAAGAAGGTCGAAAAGTGTATCTTTATTGGATACAAAGATGGTCTCAAAGGTTATAAGATTTGGAACCCAGAAACTAAGAAGGTAGTGTATAGCCGAGATGTGGTATTTAGAGAAATGAAGGATGCTTTTAAATAAGAAGTCCTACCAAGTAAGGAAGAACTAGAGAAACTAGAGTTTGATTTAAAAGATGATGAGTGAGACTCTACAGAAGAACATGAATAAGAAGAAGAAGATCCTCATACTCCAGTATTGAGGAGATCGGTTCGAGAAAGAAGGCTACCAGAAAGGTATACTCCATCTGATTTCCATTCAAATTTTGCTTTGTCTATTACTGATGATGATCCTAGAACTGTTAGGGAGGCAATGGATTCAGAGGATGCAAATCTCTAGAAAAATGTCATGAATGAAGAAATCTCATTTTTTGATAAGAATGAGGCTTGAGATTTAGTGGAGTTGCCAACGGGAAGAAAGCCCATTGGCAACAAATGGGTATTTAAAAAAAAGCTGAATGCAGAAGAAAAAGTGGAGAAATACAAAGCTCGATTAGTAACAAAGGGTTATTCCCAGGTTGAGGGAATTGATTTTGGTGAGATTTTTTCTCCCGTTGCCAAGTTAACCTCCATTAGATTTATGTTATCTGTTGCTGCTGCATTTGATTTTGAAATAGAACAAATGGATGTGAAGACAACATTCCTACATGGGGATCTGGAAGAAGAAATCTATATGAAGCAACCAGAAGGTTATGTTGTGAAGTGAAAGAAGGCGCTGATATGCAAGATGAAAAAGTCCTTGTATGGTTTAAGGATATGGTATCAAAAATTTGATACTTATATGTTGGGACTTGGCTTCTCAAGAAGCAAAGAGGATCACGGTGTGTATTTTAAATTAATTGGTGATCATTTGATTTATTTGGTCTTATATGTGGATGACATGTTGTTGATAGGAAACAACAAGGAGATTATCCAGGATATGAAAAATAAGTTGTCCTCTAAATTTGACATGAAGGATCTTGGTGCTTCAAATTTCATTTTGGGCATGGAAATTAAAAGAGATTAGAAAAGGAGGAAACTCTGGTTAAATCAGAAAAAATATGTCGAGACAATATTACAGAGGTTTAATATGTAGGAATGTAAACCGATCAAGGTTCCTATTCCTGTTGGTGTAAAATTATTTGTGGATCAGTGTCCCAAGACACATGAAGAGGAGGAGGACATGTATCATGTTCCATATGCAAGTGTAGTTGGCAGTTTGATGTATGCAATGGTCTGTACTAGACTGAACATTGCACATGTAGTGGGATTTTTGAGTAGGTATATGTCAAAACCAGGGAAGGAACATTGGACAACAGTAAAAAGGGTTTTCAGGTATTTGCGTGGCACTGCTAGCTATGGATTGTGATACGAAGGAAGATCAAGATTTGACATAGTGGTGGATATACATGGCTTTGTGGATGCAGACTAGGTTGGAGATCTAGATAGTAGGAGATCTACAAGTGGGTATGTGTTTAACCTATTTGGAGGAGCAATAAGTTGGATGAGAAAAAGACAGGTTGTAGTGGCACTTTCAACTACATAAGTTGAATACATGGTAGCCACTCATGCAAGTAAGGAAGCAGTATGGTTACAAAGATTGTGTTCGGGTATTGTGTTGGTACAACAAGCTGTAAGGATAGATTGTGACAGACAGAGTGCAATTTTTCTGGCGAAGAACCCAGCTCATCATTCAAATACAAAGCATATCGATATTCAATATCACTTTTTGAGAGACATGGTTGAGGAAAATAAAGTATTGTTGATGAAGGTGGACACTTTGAAGAATGTTGTAGATTCATTAACAAAATCTATGAGCACTGAGAAGTTCTCTTGGTGTAGAGGATCCATAGGCATTGCTGCCCTGGATTGTTGACTATGTAACCCTATAACCCCTTGTATGCAAAGAAAACAACAAGTGGGAGAATGTTGGGTATGTGTTATATTCTTTACACAAGTAGTAGTGTCGAGCGTCTGCGCCGGGCGCACAGGGGGGTTAGAGGGGGTGCAGGGGCAACGTCCCTGAGAAATTTTTTTCTGCCTCGAGAAACGTGTCACATATTTAGGTGGTTTTTCAGCACATGGTTTTTGCCGATGGTTTTCTATTTCTGGTTAAGGAATTAGGGTTGTGGACTAATCCAGGTCATTGGGTTAGGGTTTTGGATGCCGCTGGCTCCTATATGTATATTGTATTGTAAACAATGCAACACATATGAATGAATATAGAATATGTTGGTTTTCCCGGTTTGGGTTTCCAGGGGAAAAATCTCCGTGTAATGTTTGTATTTGCCATTGTATCTTTTCTGTTCTTTTACTGAACATCTGTTTGTAGTAGATATTGTACAAGGTTAGAATTTACAGTCAGATGATATAGATGTAAACACCGAGCAAATCCTGACCGTTGGATAAGGAGAAGGAGATTGTTGGACTCGTTGTAGTGGTTGCAGTCATAATGCAAAGCTCAGAGTGGCTTGTGAGAACAGAGTGAATGAACTCCAACGAGAGGACTTTGAGAATGAATGAGAGCCATCAATGGGTGAGTGGGCAAGAGTAAATCTCAACCGTCGATCTCCATGGGCCCCAACAAATACAAAGGGAAATGACCGTCAGAGAAAAGGATAATTATCGAGCAGGTGGAGACTTCGAAGTAATCAGAGCTATTGATATCCAGCTTCGAGAACCGTCAGATTCGTTGGAGTATGCTCATCAGAGCGAGATAGAACAAGGATCCGATGGGCCAGATGGTTAGGTGCCATGCCAACGACCACATCAGTGCCACATTGGATGGTACAAGTGACTTAGAACCACATGGCCATGAGGTGGCGGTTGGCCAAAGAAGGCTTACCAACTTTAAAAGGCCATAACTTTTGATCTAGAGCTCGGATTTGAGCACGATGACAATCATTGGAAAGCTCTTGACGAGTAGAAGGCGATGTTTCCCTCAAGAAGAGGCCTCGAGATAGTTAATGGAAAGTGAAAATTTAATACCCCATCCCCTAAAAAGGTACTTAGGGGGTCGGGTGTCTTACACCAACTTCAAAAAAACACCATTGCTTCTCAAACATAACAACCTACGTTCCTAAGTTTCTTCAACGTGCTAGAAAAGGTGCCCACTTGATGCCAACAATGTTATGATATGAAACCATGAGCCATAATGGAGCATTGGATAGTGTGAAGAAATATTTCTCAGTAGAAAAGATTAATAAGCAAAGAGATCTATAAAATATATGCCCAAAATGTGATGTTTGTGACAAGATAAGAGAGGAACATAATGAACACAAAGATTTAATCACGGGTCATCAAGATGACCACTAAATTATTCATTAAACACAAATAATCTCAATACATACAAGATGCCAATAACAACACAAAATGATTTCTTGATGCTTGTTACATTATATAATACATGCAATGACGAAGAGGATGAACATATAAATATGTAACCCTAGTTGCAATGATAATTATCCTTTCCTAGCCTAAGGGGTTAGATCAACTAGTTGTCTCCAATGTTGTTGGGCATTTGACTAGTTCTGTGCTTCT
Organism: Picea engelmannii; assembly: GCA_009831015.1. NCBI lineage: Eukaryota > Viridiplantae > Streptophyta > Pinopsida > Pinales > Pinaceae > Picea > Picea engelmannii. Next base: position 177,114 of record ML828213.1, read on the forward strand.
AGGTGCCCAATTTCAATTCTATTGGGTTAGGCGCACTAGTCTATGCCAACAAGTTTATTATGGATGCCATCCACAAATATGGGGAAGCATCTCTTGGGTTTCCCTACGAGGTTATTCTTGGATTTTTTTTAATCATTACATGATATAACATACTACAATCATTAACATCAATAATAGGTAGTTACCATATTGATAAGTTTGCTAACCAAACACACTCCTCATTAATGCCAACCATTCTTGAGGAGAGATTGACACACTCCCCAACATGTTGATGCTTGAAGGACGATGCCTTAATATTCTTTATAGTTTCATATGTGGTTGGATTATTGATTGAATTGGATGAGAAATAGTTTAATGCATGACTATAATGTCTCAATTCCCTTATATTTTGTGTCTTGGGTGTGAATACGGTTTTGAGGAGAGATTATTATAACATAGAGTAACATCACACTTATAGAGTTAACTCAATTTTAAGATAGATTTTACTCTTGATTAAAAACAAAGCATTGTACATTCATTTTACTATTTAAAATATTTACTTTAAACAATTGTCATTATTCCATGTCACCCCATTGTTGAAGGCATCTCGATCCACAAAGGACAAATCAAACTTGGGTAAGGGCAATGGAAACACCAAATGCTATGTCAAATCCCACTAGCACAATTGGATTTCGAGGGTTTCGTTATGCAAGACAACCAATGTTCGAAACTCGTAGTAGCTGGGAGGAGACACCCAAAAAAATTCAGCCATGTGAAGGGTTGGTGTGGCCCAGGCTGGGTGTGATCTCCGATGATTTTGATGGCTTAGATGCCTCTGAGTCGCGATTTCTTAGACCATAGGCTAGTCCCATAGGTAACGAACAAACTAACCAAAAAAAACAACACAAAATGCTAAAATTAAGAACTGTGTTTGTGTTTAAGTAATGAGATGCTAATATGGATGTTAGGTCTTCCATAAATTTGGATGCAAGAACTTAGAAAAATTGCACAATAAAAAACTAGTACAACGTGCATTTTTTCATCCCATCTCACAAAACGAAAGAAAAAAGGGTATAAAGGAATTGGGATGCTAATTGTTTTTCAACGCTATAAACTATTTTCAAAAACAACAAAAGAAAATTTCAACATCAAGTGACAAAAACCTCAAACTACAAAATAATAAACAAATGATTTCCAAAATTATGTTAAGGTGATTCTGAATGAAGTTGTTATACAAGTTGTAGGGTGGAGGATTGTATTCGGGTGGGAAGGGAAGGGCCATGAGCTCTAATTCCAATCCCGTATAGCGAGGCATATGTAACGCATATAAGGGGAATTCTATCAAGAAGATGTGGGCGAGGTCTTAACCATAAGATCTAGAGATGAATGTGGCGGCCCAACCATTTGGAGTTTTAGGTTTAGGGTTAACCATGTGGAGTTGTAGGTTTAGGGTTAGGGTTTAACGAGAAGGGAATGTGATATTGTTATTTGGAGTTGTAGGTTTAGGGTTAGGGTTTAATGAGAAGGGAATATAATATTGTTCATGGTAGTAAATGCAAGAAGAGTAAAGAGAGAAACCCAGCAAGGGGAGGAGTGGATGCTCTTACTAATTCCCTCGCCATATAAGCGAGCGAAAGCTCTCAAATCCTAAGAGATGAGAATACGTTCATTATCAGGTTTAATAGTTCAAATCCTAAGAGATGGGAATGCGTTCATTATCAGGTTTAATAGTTCTGAATCCTTTGTAACAAGATGTGGAATAGCTTATGAGTTATCCACTGATCCAATAATGGAATGCTTCTTTGCTTTTATTATTTGTTATTCATCCATCATCCCTTCCAATGCCTTCATAATCCCAGGTAAGCCCTTTAAACTGCTTATCTGATTCATGGGAGGCAGAGAATAACCATGGAAGTTTCGCTGACAGCATCCTTATTGTATGGGTGTTTTCTGATAGTAGCTTACCATACAAGCCCAGATCATCAGAACCTGTAAGCTAAGTTAGCACATTATGATATTTTTTGTTAGCCACTTCATGGGTTTCTTGTCTTTTGTTTGTTTTGTATTTTTGGTTCAATCTTGTTCATTTAATTATTGTTGAAGAAACACGCCTTCACAATCCCGAATAAACTATTTGCATTACGAATATGGTTCACTTGGTTCGCCGTTTAACACTTATATTTTTACAAGGGTGTTCTCTGATTGTAGCTTTCCATACTAACCCAGTAAGGTCCCATATACTGTGTTTTATGGCGCTAATAAGAAATGCCTACGTGCTTCTCTTTTGTATTATTTAAGCATATATCGAATAAATTTCCGAGTGTGTGCACAAACGCACCAGTCTTGTTAGATTTAGCTATCCTGAAATGGAGTCTCTCTTTGCACAGGATCTGCCTCTTAGAGAGTTGGTCTTTGCTTCGTTGTCAAAGTTTTTGTAATATTCCTCTTTTATGCCTGATGCCTTATTCGCTTTGGCATAGACATTGTGGCTCTATGTGCATTTGAATTCCATTGAACTAATTTTGTAATATATGGAAAATACCCTATTTCTTTTATTTCTATCTGGCATGAATTCACCTAAAAAATTTTAAATACTAAAAGATTTAAGCATGAATTCACCTGGAAATTTTTAAACACTAAGATTTAAAAAAAATTAAGGTGTAAAACTTCTAATGAATTGATATATTTGAAAGTTAAAATAAAAAAAATTGCGAACATTTTGCTCCTTGAGAGTTCCAGGTTATGTTGCATCTTTGGAAATTAACAATTAGGTTAAGATGCATCTTTGACAATTAACAATTAAAAGAGATGAAAGGATTAGTACTTGAGCTATTAGGTATCTCTAATAGCTTTACACCATTCTTTAATTCTTTTCATGTAAAAAATAATTAATTAGCTTTACACTATTCTTTAGTTCTTTTCATTTAAAAAAGAATTAATTAGCTTTATACCATACACCATTGTTGTAGTTATCTCTGATTTCTTTGAATATTTCTGATTGTCTGGGTTTTTCAGGTTCTTCTTGTTGATATTTTCAGAGTTTTTCTAGTTTAGTTTACGCTTTCTGATATTTCAGTTAATTTTTGATATTTTTCTGATATTTCCAGTAAGTTTATTTCTAGACCCTTGACATTATATTCCCATATATGCAATTCAGTTTTTTATTTAAAAAACAATTAATTAGCTTTACACCATTGGTACAAATATCTCCGATTTCTTTAAATATTTCTGACTTTTTTTTCTGAGTTTTGAGGTTGTCCTTGTTTTTATATTTTCTTATTTTTTTAATTCTGGTTTATGTTTGCTTATATTTCAGTTAATTTTTGATATTTTTTCTGATATTTTCAATAGCTTTATTTAGACACCCTTGACAATATAATCCCCTAGATGATATTTGCATCTCTCTTTTTTATTTAAAAAAATTAATTAGCTTTACATCATGGTTGCAAATATCTCTGATTTCTTTGATTATTTTTTATTTTTTTCGGAGTTTTCAGGTTGTCCTTGTTTTTGATATTTTCCGAGTTTTTCAAGTCTATTTTTATGCTTGCTCATATTTTAGTTAATTATTGATATTTTTTTTTTCTGATAATTCAAATAAGGTTATTTTTAGATCCTTAATATTTCAGTTAATTTTTGATATTTTTTCTGATATAAGGTTATTTCAAGATCCTTGACAATATATTCCCTTCATTTCTAAATGATATTTGCAACTTTCTTTTTCATTTAAAAAATAATTAATTAGCTTTATATTTATTGTTGCAAATATCTCTGATTTCTTTGAATATTTCTGACTCTTTTTTTCAGGTAGTCCCTGTTTTTGATATTTTCTGAGTTTTTCAAGTCAAGTTTATGCTAGTTGATGTTTCAATTAAATTTTGATATTTTTCTGATATTTCCAACAAGTTTATTTCAAGACCCTTGACAATATATTACTCTAAACTATATTTGCAACTCCCTTTTATTTAAAAAATAATTATTTAACTTTACATCATTGTTGCAAATCTCTGATTTTTTAAATATTTTTTTGGGTTTTTCAGGTTGTCCTTGTTTTTATATTTTCTGAGTTTTTCCAGTCTAAGTTTGTTCTTTCTGCTTGCTGATATTTTAGTTAATTTTTGATATATTTTCTGATATTTTCGATAAATTTACTTCTATAGCCTTGACAATATATTCCTCTAAGTGACATTTGGAACTGTCATTTTTATTTAAAAAATTATTAATTAGCTTTATATCATTGTTGCAAAGATCTCTGATTTCTTTGAATATTTTTTATTTTTTTTCTGAGTTTATGTTGTCCTTGTTTTTGTTATTTTTTGAGTTTTCAAGAAGTTTATGTTTGCTTATATTTCAGTTTATTTTTGATATGTTTTCTGATATTTCCAGTAAGATTATTTCATGGCAGTACATGGCTTATATATATTTCATGGCAGTACATGATGTAAGCTAAGAGGTAGTACATGATGTAAGCTAAGAGGTAGCAAACTTGATTCTTCCCTCATGCAACTTTAAGAAGTTGCATGTACAGGTAATGAGGAGGAATTGCTTTTCTGGGTTGCTATCTTAGGAGTGTTCATTCTCTTCAAAACAATGATACTTAAGCGACCAATATGGTCTTGAAGTAACTCTACATGTAACCTAGAAGAATAATTCATTTTCATTATCTTTGCATGCAACTTCTTCAGCTTGTTTAAGGGATGTCTAAGGGAAGAATCATCTTTTGTAATAAATCAAGATGCTTAGAACTTAACTTATAAAGTAAAAGTTGAGAAAATATTTATCTTCTTATTATTTTTTATGGAGAGTTTATCTAAACAACGACTAAGAATTGTGAGATGTTATGCGTACTCAACTCATTAAGCTTGATTTTTTTCAAAGAGTTTGTGGTCTAAAGCTTTTGGAGTACCTCGAGCTTCTTTGTGAAAAAATGTAGTGACCCTCATGAATTAAGCCCCACACTCAATTTGCAGTTACAGTCATTTACTATGATATTGATCATTAGTGCGTAGTTCATTGTCAATGAACTTACAAAGAAATTTTCTATCAACTCTAAATTTGTAATCTAATTCACAATCTATTTCAAAGAAATCCAAAATTATTTATGTTTGCTTTAACAAGACAATAAAATATTACAGTAACAAGAAGTTTTAATAGTTTAATAAAAAAAATCATCATTTGTTCTTTCACAATGTAGATTTCATGTATATGTCTATATAAAATTTAATTCAAGCAAGAACTTATAAATTACCTCTTGAAGAAGAAGTTTGTTCTGTTGTGATTGTCTCTCTGTTTGAAACCGTTTCCTCTCCTCCCAGCCAGCTAGGAACAGAGTCTCTTCGTCTCCCTAGCTCAATTCCAATAACACTAGCCAACTCGTATGTCCATTGAATTTATCCAACCATTTTCTTCCCTCAGACTTTTCTTTCCTTCCTTCTTTCATCCTCCCCCAAAATGTCCCACTCACCTCTCCTTTATCCCTTCATACATCGACTACTCCCTCTTTCAAATTATCTACCCTCCTTTATCCTTTCTCATTAATTCTTTACCTACCTTTTATACAATAAAAAAATCCTCTCCCTCTTTTTTTGGGTTACATTACTTAATTCAAAATAATAAATAAATAAAATGATAAAATTTAATTATTTCAATAATTACTTACCTAAATAATTAATGATTAAATAAATTCACTTCTAGTACATTAATAACTTAATTTATCTTAATTAATTATGATCATTAATTAATCTAATTGGGGTGTTACATACACTCACCCTTCAAGAAACTTCATCCCAAAATTATAGTAATTTATAATACAAGGGTAATAATAACATGATTCATACATTAAGATCAAATATAACATGATTCATACATTAAAATCAAATAAGCAACATTATTAATTTAAAGTACTCATAAATATTAGCTAGCACATACAAAACTCATGGGTGTACTAATGACAATAATTAAAATATCTAATGCAATTCTTGTATGTTTTCAATCCAATCAACAATGCAATTAACTTCATACATACAAAACTCATGGGTGTACTAATGACAATAATTAAAATATCTAATGCAATTCTTGTATGTTTTCAATCCAATCAACAATGCAATTAACTTCATAAAGAATAAATCAACCATTTACAATATTAGCATAATCCTTCAATTATAATAATTTAGTACAAAACAACACTTATCTAGATAATTGTAATTTAGTTAAGCATTTTTTTTAAACAAAATAAAATCAAACAGTTTTGCTATAAGATTAAAACTCTCTTTTACACACAACTATTTCTAATCATCTTGCATCCCTTACCTATTTCCATCTTCCTTCCATATCTTTCTTTTGTTGGATTATCTCGGAGCCTCAACTATATTGACCTAACTCTAGATAGATTTCGTAAGCGGTTGTGTCAACAACTTTGACCAAGCTTTTCCAACAGATCACTGACAATCATCATCACATGTCTTGGGAAGCGTGATCTAACATCGTCCTCCCATGACTTCAGGTTTTAGAGGATACACGGTGGATAATGCTTTCACCCCTCTTGATAGAACTATGGTCAACACCCTATCATGGACCATACATTAACACTGTGTTGTTGGAATTTTGTCATCGTATATTCAATTTCAAGGAGTCTTGCTGCTTGAAAAACCTGCATTGACCCACGTATCCTAGCAATGCATTTGAACCAACATAATTTCACATACAAAGATTCATATCATATTGTTTCTCGGTCGATGTTCACGACATCGACCCCTTTATTATCATTATCCCTTGGCTAGTTCATAGCCCATTACCCTGCATATTAATTATAGCACAACTCACACATATCCATACACGTAAACACATTTAACCATATCATCAACCTAGTATCCATGTACCAACATCTTTAAATTTAAAAAATTTCAAGCTAAAAACAGGTTGCATAATATCATAAATCACATAACAATAAACATTCATAGTATTTACATTCACATAGGTTTGTATGTCCAAAATTTAAAGTGTCAAGTAATCAATGTTCCACAGATCATAAGCAATTAAAGATACGACTAGGCCATATGTAATTTTAGTTGTCTAAGTCAAAATGGGTTATTACATACATCCATACTTCGAGAAACATAGTCCCGAGGTGGTAAAAAAGTGAGGGATGCTCTTGTTGTAAGGTCTCTGCATCCTCTCAAGTAGTAGATCATGGGCTATAATTGTCCCACTAAATCTTAACTTGGTCTATCCAATGATTCCTGAGTTGTTGGCCCTTATGGTCCAATATGTGTAATTGTTCGGCCATGATGATTCTCATGTCCGAGACTTGCAATTCCTTCCAATTTATTTTGTGAGATTCGTCAACAAAATAATGTTGTACAATAGATACATGGAAAACATTGAATTTTATGCGAGTGGAATGGTAGTACGAGGCAATGGGCAACCAATCCAATTCTCTCTTGCATTTTAAACGGTCTTACAAATCGACGCTACAACTTTGTCCCTTTCCCAAATTGAATGGTACTCTTATTAGGCCTGATAAGAATGAAAATCTGATCTCCCACTTTATAACTTCGGTCAGTCCTGTGTGATGTGCATCAACATAACTTTTTTGTCTATCCCGTGTCTCCTTTAATCGTTGTCTAATTTTGAATCACTTGTTCATCCATCTCTTGAATCAATTTCGGCCCCACTGTCACTCGATCTTCTAGCTTTTCCCAACTCAATGGTGTCCTACATGGCCTTCCATATAAAGCTTCATAGGGCGACATTCCAATTGAGTTGTGGAAATTGTTATTGTAGGTGAACTCTACGAAAGGTAGGTACTTCTCTCAATGGGTTTGATTATCCATAACATACATCTTAAACATGGCTTCCATAACTTGATTTAATCTTTCAATTTGCCCATCTGTTTGAGGATGATACGCTGTGCTCAAGTTCAACTGAGTCCCTAATGCTGATTGCAAACTTGTCCAAAACCTAGTTGTGAATCAAGAGTCCCTATCTGGAATAATCTTCTTGGGTAACCTATGCAAACAGATGACTTCACTTATAAAAACACGTGCCACATTAGTGACACCATAAGTGTCTTTGACTGGAATAAAATGAGCACTCTTGGTCAACTTATCAACTATGAAAAGAATAACATTATGCCAAATCCATAGAAATGACTTCCCACTTGGACATAGAAACATCATGCGGTTGTAGGAGACTTGCCGGGTGGTGATGATCAACCTTCACTCGTTGACACTCAAGGCAATTGACAACGAAATAGGCTACATCATGCTTCATGCCTGTTATCTCCTAATTTAGGGATAACTAAGGAGATTATGTCTTGAGGCCCACAGGTCCTAGACGTGGAGTATCGAGAGTCAGATCGACTTGAGCATGGCTCTGGAGGGCCCATTTCTTCATTCTTTAGTGCCTCCACTTTGTCAGCAACAACAACATCTGTCGCCTCGACCCGATCCTGTAGCAGAAATAGATCTTGCTCCATGAAATAATGAGTCCAGGTGTCATGGTATGTGTCACTCTGATCCTCAAAACCTTTGAATATGTGCATTCAATTCCTGTTGTTTCTTACGGGTGCTTGGATCTTATACCTATCCACTTGACCATATTTGAGGGGAATGACAAGATGACTTAGTAAGCTTGTGCCCATAGGTTTTGAGTTTCCACCGGGGGGATTCATGAGAAGCCATCGTCCGCCCCCACCATACTTACCACTTTCCATCTTTTTCCTGCTCATCCATTCCATTACACTGGTCCAGACATTGGGTTGGCCAAAAATTTAAGGGTACCTTACTTTGTGGGAAGAAGAGGCTAAAGGCCCAGAGGGTAAAAGTAGCTGGAAAAATATAGAAGCCAAAGAATGAAACCTTGAGATGCTTCGCCTAGGGATCCCCAAGAAAGTAGTGAAAAACTTCTCAACAAGAAACATAGGGACCCATAAAAAATAATAAAACAAGACTTAGTTAGAGGATAGAGGGTCTCATCACGAGCCAACCTATTAGGTCCATGGGCATGTAGCGGCATGACACTACCAACAACTGGTCACCACACCAGGGTAGTGGCTCTTGGTGGCATAGCCAAGGGAAATGGGGTCTCATCACGAGCCAACCTTCTCATTTTCATGAAATGCTTGTGGGTAACACTGCCACCACTGGTCACCATGCCATGACAATATACCCTAATTGGCTTCTTAAAGAAAAAACAATAAAAATAAAGACAAAAGGTTGAATGGGCTTGGAAACATTTGCATCATGACAAGTGCAGCTCACCCTCTACAGAGGCACCCATAGGTAAGCCATACATTTCCCTGCTATCACTGCACCCCTTGCCCAAACATTCCTTAGCCACCTCATCCACTCACATGGCTGAGATTTGATCTCTCTTGAAAACATCTCACATCCAGTGAGCGTTAGCCCAATAGGACGCCCTAACGTTTCCTCCAAACTTGGCTTGTAGATTAATATGTCTTTGAACACTTGTCTGGGTAAAAGGGGTTTTATGCACATGTTTGATAACTTGATGATTAGATGTGATTGACATTGCTATTGATCCTTGTGACTTATGAATCCTTGGGTGTAAATGTTGATGTTTCAGGACCATACCCAACGGATAGGTACCCCTATGGAGAGGTACACATGGGGAGATGATTAGTTCGGACAACCATGGGGCTGAAATCCCACCAGATGGATGCTGAGACCCCAACAGGGGGTAGAGACAAATCAAAGGATTTGCACCGGAGAAGAGGAGGACTTTCCACCAGAGGCAGCTTAGCAGACCCGTACCCAAGGGGATTGTGCCCTTTCCACCAAGACGTAGGCCTTGGAAGGCCCATGACATCACCTAGGACACCCATGACGTCATCCAATGCTTGTGGAGGTTTTGGGAGGCAGTTATGTGCCAAGTGGCACGTGTGGCAGGTTCCTAAGGCCCAAGAAAGCCTAACGTTTTGCTCCAGGAAGCTAACGTTGCCCTAAAAGGGCATGATGTCATCATTTATGCTTGATTTAAGGTTTTTATTATGACATTTAGTGTAAAACAATATTTTGATGTAAAATTGGCCATGTCGGCCTTTTGTGACCTAAAGTAAAATTAAAGGTCATTGCTATTGTATAAATTGAGGGTTAAAACTCTCATTTTCTCATCATCTTTCACTCACACTTGTGTGAGGTCTGAAATTTGCGCCCTCATTAGGGTTTATTGGCTGAAATTCTAGTGCGCACTTGTTGAAGGAGGGCTATTTTTGGTGTAATTGACATTTTTGTTGAAGGAGGGCTATTTTTGGTGTAATTGACATTTTTCTTAGTGGAAAGTCTACAACTAGGGTTTTGCATTGATGATACATGGTGAATGTGAGTAAATTTATGTAATTCTTCTCTTACTTGAATGGTTATGGTGTTTTACTTCATATTTTGTTAAATTATGAAATTGTTAGCTCAAACCCTAGGGATCAAGCACATGTTATTGTCCTTGTTCCAATCGCCATATATCTACTAGATTGTGCTAATGAGTCGTTTTTCTCTTGAAACATTGCTAGGGCCTTGCCATTGCAACACCCTAGTACTTGTCCGTCATCATAGTCGATTTTATCTTATCATTGAGTTAAAGAGGGAAGAAAACCTACTAAGGCCTAGGGTTACCTACACCTTAGTAATTGTTTTCCCCTAGGGTTTGGTGGTTGAAGCCTTGGCTTACCAACACTTCATCCATCAAATTTCTCTTGTCTTTGGCTCTGTTACTATCATCTTGCTCCTTCAATTCTTGCAACCACTTATTGACTCCATTTGCCCTTTGAAGACATTGATCTAAGATCTCTTTCTCTAGAGTGTTTTGATCCCAATTATCAAACATCTAAATCTTTGAACTACTACTAACACCTTCTAACCCTAGTTTAGATTGACCTGCTAACCTTATTGCTTCCATTATTCATTTGAGTTATAGTCATACCTTGCAGTGTTTAAAACTTCTTTAAACAATTGAAAAGATTGACTAATGCATAGCCTTATTTGCTTCTGATGAATGTTGGTGTTATGATATTGATGATTTATTATTCTTGCTCATTCTGAAGCTTTTATAAAGCATTAATTGTGAAGTATTGTATTCTGATTATTGCTGCTATACATCTTCGTTTACTTCACCAATATATTAGTCAATTGCTCTTATTGGGAAAGTCCATGATTATACGAGGTACTAACCAACAAGTACCGTTGCAAATATAGTTTTATGTCGCTTTGTTTCGGGCAGGTACACTTCTGGTATTATTATCTCTTTATTGGCTGTTTAGCCAGACTTTTTGATCAGTGGTGACTTGTGAGAGGGAAACTTTTACTTGGCCTTTACCCTTTGCCTTCTCAAAACCCCAGGTCACCGGGGATGTCTCCCTTGGGCCTACCACCCTAAATAGAAAGAGACATCATATTGAGGTGACAGTGATAGGATAGTCTCCCGTTATGTCAATTTGTCTTCATTTACCTTTCCTTTCTATCAAAGTACAAATTGCGCGATAACATTCTGGCGCCGTCGCTGGGGAACACTGAGTCAATTCTCCTCAAAGACGACACTCTTTTCGGTAAGCCTTTCCTCAAGAATCTTTATCTTACAAGCTTACCTGACGACTCCACTCTTTTCGGTAAGCCTTTCCTCAAGAATCTTTATCTTACAAGCTTACCCGACGACTCCACTAAGGGAGATTCTCTTATCTCTTTGATAATTTCAAGAAAATTATCTGGCGACTCCACAATCCACAAGGAGGTACAATAACCCTCCTCAATCCTTTAGAAGAAAGCCTCCCCGAAACTCTCATGTAGTAAAATCACTCTTCGAAGGAAGTCTTCCTTTAAACACCATGTCTAGCATGAGAATTCAGACCAACATCCCAACCCAAGCCAATAACCAAAGACAATGGTCGTCCAATCTCTTCAAACCGTTAGACATGACAGCTATACCAGGCTACCCTAGGCAAATGCCCCCCAAGTATGAAAAGTGGCTGCCTAAGTTCACCGGTACCGATGTAACCAGTGTCGAGGAGCATATGAACAACTTTTGGGCGTTTTTCAGCTTCACCCCATTAGTGATGATGCTGAAGACTTGGTCATGAAACTCTTCTCTGCCACCCTCCTTGATGCTTCAAGATGTTGGTACAATAGTCTTCCAAATGGCAGTGTTAAGACCATGGATAAGTTAGAAGAGACCTTTCTCAAACGATGGAGTGTCAAAGAAGACCTCAACATGCTGCTAGCTGCTAACCAGGATGAATACTCTTTGGAAACAAGAGAATGAGAACATTAGAGAATTCCACACTAGGTTTGAAACCCTATTGCAGAAGATCCATGTGAGTCATCATCCAACTAATAATTTCCTTGTTTACATCTACACCAAAGCTTTTACTGGTCAACTAGGGTATCTCCTCATGGATAAAAACCCCCAAACAATCCAAGAAGCACAAGAATTAGCTAACGAAGATTGAAGACAACCTCCACTCATCCAAAATTGAGCCTTTCTCAACCCCAAGGGTCAAAATGGACACTAAACCCAAGATAGTTCACAATGCTGAGCCTTCCTCCGATATTTGTGCTAGCTTGGAAAAATTACAGATGACCATGGATGGCATGATGAAAAACCAAGAACAAATGATGAATAGGATTGTCAACCTAGAAAGAGCCCAACATCAAGCACCCATGGTCCCATATAAAGGCCAATTGCAAAAGGGGAACAAAGTTTATAGACCAAAGAATGATAAAGAGGTTTCTAATACTTTAGCTCCTACAAATGTCGTGGATGAAAATCCTTGGTGTTTGCAGTGTAGTGAAGCACAATGGGAACATGAATGTCCCTACAACAATGGAAGTCGTGACCAAGTAAACACAGTGGGCCATGTTATAGAGGGCTCCCAGATTTGCCTCAATATCACCCCTGAGGAACATCGAGAGGGCATAAAAGAAGCAATAAGGAAGGCTAGAATGGAAGTAATAAACAACTTAGACCAGGAATCAAAAGAGAAGCTGAAGAAACACGAATTGCAGGTGTATAGACGAAAGAAGCTAAACCAACCTCTCTCTACCAATCTTGTCATATCCCAAACAAAGCCTCCACCTTTGGACATTCTCCTTCCTAGAAACCCTTTCAAAACCGAAAGAGTGGACTTGAACTTTGACTTCGAAGGGGCACTATCCAAGATGCACGTGACTATCCCCTTAAGAGAAGTCATCAAGGTACCATCTGTTAAGGAAATATTTGATAATTTCTTCAAGGGATCAGATGGACCAATGGACCCCCCCTATCATGTTACAAGATGATCACTTTAGGGTCCAGTATGATGAACACCCACCTTTCTTCATGACCTTACTGATGAATAACAAGAGCCTCAACAATTGCATGTTGGATTCAAGGGTCAGTGCTAACATGATGTCTCTCAAGGTCATGCAACGATTGGGCCTAAAAGTCACACGACCTTACATAAATGTGTGTGGCTTTGAGTCTATAGCCATACCCACACATGGGGTAATTGAAAATGTGAAAATATGCCTTGAAAAATACTCTGAGAGAGTAATCCACATTGACATAGTGGTGGTAGACGTCCCAGATGTGTGGGGGATGTTATTGTCTAGGAAATTTGCTTCAGTGCTGGGAGGCACTCTTGAAATGGACCTCACCTACGTCAATGTACCTTTGAACAATGGAACAATAGGTCGTCTCCCGAATGTGCCAATGACCAGAACCCATGTGCAAGAAGCTAGTGACCCCATCAAAGATGACAAAGCACATGAGAAAATCATGGAAAGTCTTCTTGATGATATGCCCTTTGCAACAGAGGAATACTTTGATCAAATACAATGGCCCAAGAGAGAAGATTACCAACAACTCCTAGACAAGTATAAAGACAAGGAAGTCAGGGTTGTAAAGTTA
>ML828214.1:0-11768 GCA_009831015.1 Picea engelmannii
GATACATACGGGATCAGGTGGTCTTTGATTGAATCTGCAATGATTCTTTGAGCCCTGATTGAGTCCTTCTGATGCTTCGCTTTCTCTACGACATCTTCAGGTTCCTCCACTTCTTCTTTGATAAATTTTGCTAGGTCATTCTCGGCAAGGATCAAACCGATCCTATACTTCTAGGCACGAAAGTTGTCTATGCCTTCTAGTTTCTCAACAAGCTTTGTGCTTGCAGACATCTTGTACTTGAGGCTACAAAAATGACCAAAAATTGAAAATGCTTAAAATCAAATTTTGACCTTACCAGGAGGTGCGCTTGGCTGAAGCGAGTAGCTTGGTGTCCTTAGATCTGAGAAAATCCAATTTTTACCCTGTCAAATCTGATCTGCGGATTTCTGGACTGGTGCTTCTGGTACTGGTTTTCTGGTACTTTTGTGAAACTAGGGTTTCACTTTCCAGGAGATCCAGCCATTGAAAAGGTGCGCTCTAGGTGCCAAATTGATCCTTGGGGGAGGGCGCAACTTTCTAGGTGTTTAGGGAGCTGAAAAGATTGACTTTTGCAAAACCCTAATTTGCAGGTACTGCAACAGTGACGTTTTTCCTCTTGCAAATTGTGATTTCTTCAGGTTGGCTCTGAAACCATTTTAATGTTTATGCCATTATTATAGTTCTTTGCATTTCAATAGATAGAGCATCATAAGAACAAGATCACTGAGAAATACACATTCACAATAGACACAACATTTATCTTGGGAAACCCTCTAGGGGAAGAAAACCAAGCAAAAACTTCCTTATCATAAATTGCTAATACAATGTTCAAGAGATAACTCAAACCAATACAGAAAGTCCTCCCCAAAAGATGCGCCTCTTCTTCTCCTCTCTCCAACTGGTAATTGCAGCTTGCCTCATAAGAGAATGAGCAAGTGAGTTGTGTGTTAAAGTGAGGCGCTAGCCTCCTATATATACAAGACTGGCACGTTTGAGAGGGTTTCACTAGTAGGGCCGACCTCTCACTCTGGGTGGGTAAACCCACCTTTAAATTAATTATGGGTCTCAATAATAATTGTTGGGGCCGACTTCTTATTCTGCCTATTATAATTGTCCGATGAACAATCCGCAAAAGGGGATTTGGTCCTAATACAATTACCGACATGATTAATCCACAATGGGGATTAATCTAATGAATAAAATAACAATAATAATAAGAATACTCTTCGCAGTTACATTATTTCAACAGGGTTAATTACGGACTGCAATTTTGTCTGGAAATTGAATTCTTTTGGGGATAACACACGCCTGTGCCACAATATTTTCAAAAAATGCACGTGTGGACAGGTGGTAAGCCATAGGACTTGTGGCGCAAAGGTTGGGGCGATCGAAACCCAAGCGTGAATACGTCTAAAAAATATCCCATTTTTAATTTTGTGGATTACATGCAGGTGTGAGTCCTCCACGAAGGGACTCCTCTTTCCCTCTTCACATGTCCCCTGATCCCAATTACACTACAATCATCCAGCCTCCACATGCACAACTCTCCTAAGCTCACAACGGACAAGAAGCAGTTTTCTTTGTGGAGGCAATAACGATCTATGCCCCATTTTGTATCCGTAAAAGGGATGGATCAATGGATGCATATTGTGTATACGCATGTGGGCTTCGTCGGATCCTGTTTTTATTATACAGTTTTATTTTCTTCCATTTACCTAGGCCCTCCTATTAGGGAGTGAGGCCCAGTCCTGCTCTGATACCATGTTGATTTTTCTTCATATGAGATATGATGGATATTCGATATATTATTACAATAATGAGTGTTCCATATATAGGGAACATAAGGTGACCATCTATGAAAGGATGCGTCCCTTGAATAATTAATAACTACTTATTATTATCATTTACTTATTATATACTATATTTAATAATCAATAATTATATTATTAATTATTATCTTTAGAGAATGTCTTCCCGATGTTGTCCAAACATCAACAGATGGGCTCACCATCCAAATGGCTGAGGTGAAA
The DNA here is from genome assembly GCA_009831015.1 of Picea engelmannii. Classification (NCBI taxonomy): domain Eukaryota; kingdom Viridiplantae; phylum Streptophyta; class Pinopsida; order Pinales; family Pinaceae; genus Picea; species Picea engelmannii. Next base: position 2,010 of record ML828214.1, read on the forward strand.
AGAATTAGGCCCTACTATTTCTCTGATCAAATATGGACCCAACCACAAGCTGTCAAACTTGCCATGTTTCCCTGGTTTCTCTCTGCCTTTATCCCTTAACAAAACTATATCCCCAATCATAAAATCCCTCTGCCTAGCTACTTGTCGAAAGCTTTCTTTACCTTACTCTGATTTCTGCAATTCTAATCATAAGCCTTTCGTCTGATTTCATCTAACTCAATGACCTGATTGACCCTGTTCTGAACTGCATCCTGTTCTGTGGAAATATCCTCAACTGACCCATAAGTTGGAAGTCTAAGGTGTACTGGCAACCTAGCCTCCAATCCATATACCAGCTCAAAGGGACTCTTTCCAGTTGCTGCTTTCTTTGTTATTCTGTTAGCCCATAATGCATGTTTAATTTTACTATCCCAAGATCTTTTATTTTCACCGACTATTTTCTTAACTATGGTCATTAAGTTTTTATTACTTAACTCTGCTTGACCATTTCCTTGGGGATAGTAATCTGATACATGTGATAAGATAATACCATACTTGAAACAAAAAGATGACATCTCAGCTGAACAAAAGGCCTTGGCATTATTTGTCACTATCTTTGATGGGACCCCAAATCTAGTTATAATTCTGTCTTCTAGGAAGTCCATCACAACCTTCTCAGTTGCTGACTTGGTAGGAATGGCTTCAACCCACTTGGTAAAGTAATCTGTCGCTGTGATAACCCATGAATACCCATTACTTGAATTATCATTAAACTTCCCGATGAAGTCCAAACCCCACTGCTGAAAAGATGCTTCAACCACAACTGGTTGCAAAGGGAGAGCTGCTAACTTTTGCTTTCCCGTGAAAAGCTGACATGGCTCACATTTCCGAACAAACTGATGCACATCTGAAAATATTGTGGGCCAATAATATCCTGCTCTAAGGATTTTGTGGGTAGTAGTTTTAGCAACAAAATGTCCACCACAAAACCCCCCATGGAATTCATCCATTAGTTTCTTTGACTCAAGGTCATCCACACATCTAAGGATAACCCCATCAGGATTCTTCCATCCTAATCCATCTCTAGTAAGGACATACTTAGAAGATTTTAACCTTAAAGCTCTTTTCTTGTGTCCTACTAGATGACTTGGACAAGTTAGATTCCTAAGATAAAAGGCCGATGTCTGCATACCACTCTACTTGTTCAAGCTTCAACAAATTAGGATGGCATTCTTCATTATTGATTTGGCAAACCATACCCAAAGCCTTCTCATTACTTTCTGTCAACATCTTAGCTAGACCTTGACCCTTAATCAATTTCGTAGGTTTGATTTCCAAATCATACTCTTGGATCTTAGCAATCCATCTACCCCTTGAGCCTAATCCTTCCACTTGAGATAAAACATCCTTAATCACAGAATTAGGAACATAACCAATCACTTTGGAATATCCGATGAAGACTCTGAAATGTTTGAGTGATTTCACTAAGGCATAAGCCTGCTTCTCAAACATGGGATACTTAAGCTCTGAATTTTGCAAGGCCCTACTCATATATGCAATGGGTTGATCATGGCCTTGATCATTTTTTTGAAGCAACACACCAACAATAGTGTCTTCAAAAGCAAAGGAGAAAATCTGAAAGTCCTTGTTATAGTCTGGGCTGACAAGGACGGGAGCTTCACATATGGCAGTCTTAATACATTCAAAAACTCACTTACTTTCTTCATTCCATTCAAATCTAACATCCTTTTTAAGCAACTTATATATAGGTTTCATGATCTCAACATAGTTAGGAATGAACCTATGGACAAAATTGTTTTTTCCTAAGAAGGATTGGAGAGCTTCTTTGATATAGGCAAATGCACCTTACCAATGGCTTCAACTCTCTCTGGGTCTAACTTGACCCCCTCTTTCGAAATTATATGGCCCAATAATTTACCTTTAGTCACCCCAAAGACCGACTTAACAGGATTTAGAGAAATTCCAAACTCTCTACATTTGTCCAAAACTTGCCTAAGGTGGTTAATGTGAGTTTTTCCATCCTTAGAAAATACTGTTAAATCATCTTGATATATTTCAATCAATTTTCCAATTAGCCCCCTAAAGGCATAATCCATAGCTCTCTGAAAAGTAGCTCCAGCATTTGATAAACCAAATGGCATTCTAAGATATTCAAAGGTTCCCCATGGAGTAGTAAAAGTTTTCTTATGCCTATCTTCTGCTTTAAGTTTGATCTGATTATAACCGGAAAAACCATCAAGCATGGAAATCATTCCTGATCCTGTTACTCTTTGAAGTACGGTTTCCATCTTGGGAAGGGGGTAGTGGTCTTTTGTGCAAACAATGTTCAAATTCCTGAAGTCAATGTATATCGTGATCTTTCCATTCTTCTTCCTAGCAACAACCAAATTTGAGCACCATGAAGAATGTCTAGTTTGGGCAATGATTCATGCCTCTAACTTTTTCTGTAACTCCTGTTGGACCAAAGGAGCTAACTTGGGGTTCATTTGCCTCAATTTTTGTCTAAAGGGCTTGGTTTCTTCCTTAAGAGGAATCACATGCTGAATTACATCCTCCCTATAGACTTTGAGCTCATCATAATTGAAAGCCAAGACATCCCTATACTCTTTTAATAACTTAACAATTTAATTTCTTTCCTTTATAGGGGTAGTCTTACCTATCTTTATCATCCTAGGCTCTTCATTAGTTCCAATGTTGACTTTTAGGTGATCACATAGTTTTTTCTTTGAGTCTTCCTTTTGCTTGTGACCATCTAGTCTATCAAAGTCCCTTTCCAAGGACACAACTCACCTAGGGGGTGCTTTCACCTTATCATCATTTTCAATATAATTACAACCCTCCTCTTTCACACTGATGCCTAAATTAGAAAATTCATGCATATGAGTCAAAAACTTGATAATCTATTTGTTATTATAAAAAACCTGCCAATGATTCATGTTATCAGGTACTAAGGGTCTAAAAAGCACTTCCACTGAAATATTTTCATCAATCAAACTATCTGGAAGCTGAAGTGTGGAAGCTGCTACTGCAAGTTCATCTGCCTTTGAATTCTGTTCTCTAGGAATAGCAATCAGGTTTAAAGCATCTAGATCATTGATTAAGTCCCAAATTGCATTCCTATACCCTTTCAATCTCTCAGATTTGCAAGCAAATTTATTCTTTAGTTGTTGTATGACCAATTCTGAATCCCCTTTGATATTTAGACATTTTACTCCCCTATCTCTGCAAAGTTATAAACCAAGGAGCAAAGCTTCATACTCAACCACTTTATTGGTTGCATCAAACTCCAATCTATAAGCAAACTTCAACACTTTACCACTTGGAGCTTGAAGTACAATTCCAACACCTTTTCCTGTTCTAGAAAAAGCACCATCAAAATTCATGTACCACACTTTGTCTAACTCATTATCTTGGACTTTATCTCCTAGGGGCACAATGGAGTTAGACAAAATGGCATAGTTACCAATACTTTCATCATCACACTTTAACTCATTTTTGGGGTTCTTAGGGTCTTTGACATGATACCTTCTATACACTTCCCTAGTCAACTTGAAAGTGTTCCCATCTGGAGTGGGGAGGGTAGCATAAGATAAATCCATTTGTAAGTTACCACCCAAATCTGCAGTTGCCTTTCTATTCAATAACATTCCCCAAACATCCGGAACATCAATCACTACAATATCCATTTCAAACATAATATCCGGAAATACTGCAAAGTGTACTTGCAAACCCTTAATCAATCCATGCACTTCAATCGTTTGACTATCCAAGGCACAAATGTGATGATAAGGTTGAGATATTCTTAAGTTCAACTGTTCCATTACTTTCTTAGTCATAACATTAGAGCTTGCCCCTGAATCTAGCATGCAATTGTGTAACACTTTGTCATTTACAAGTAATGAAAGGTAGAAAGGAAAAATCTTCTCATTTTTCCTATCCCAATTCTGTAAAATCACTGGTGCGTCCTGGTAAGCCAAGGCTGGTTGCTTCTCCACAACATTTTTAGGGGGGATATTCTATGGCTTTAAGTAGGTTTTCCCTTTGAGAAAGGATCTTTATAAGTTCTGACACTGGAACTAACATTTTTGCATTATTCAACCAACCACCTAAGTCAATATTCAAATCTGCATTAATGGGCATATTAGACTTAGGAGGAATTGGTGACACCTTGAGAACACTAGTTTGACCTTTATCTTGACCTTTGTTTCCATTCCTCTGGTATGAAATGCCTCTATACTTAGCCATTTCTGCAATCTGTTGGGGTGTGGGCTTGGGCCCATACTTTTCTGTTGCCTTGTCAACAACACCATTCATGAAGTTTCCACTACTCCCATATTCAGAAGAAGCCATTCAATCATACATGCCCCCATAGTACTTTCTACCACACATATTTATTTGTTCATTTCCTTGATTTCCATAATCATCATAACAATCTTCAAGGAAAATTGGACAAGTTGCTTCCTCATGAAACTCACCACAAGGCCTACAATAAGGTATAGAGTGATGATCTACCAAGTTGGTGGATTCAAAAGGGTTAGGTGACCTTTGATCATTTTGGGGGTCTCCTTGGCCACTTATCATTTGGCTTATGTTGTTGTCTATTTTGTTGGGACCTCTCCATAGTGATCAACCTATTTTGCAAAGCATTGATCTGATTGGCATGGTTTATTTCCATTTGCTTAATCAACTAGGTCAATTTCTTAATCCCATCACTTGATGACTCTTGACCCTTTACTTCCTTCTTCTTTTCATCACTAACCTTTGAAGAAGAACCTCTTGCGAAACCAAGAATGTTGGACTTCCTAGCCTCCAACATATTCTGTTCAATTTTTATAGTTGTAGCTTGTGTTGCTCCTAAAGTTTGAGGATCCTTATCCCTTAAGGCATACCTCATTTCACCCTCAAATGCCACGATATAATAAATCAAAATTGCAGTATCTAAAGGCTTGATGTCATTATGAAGGCTTTTCACCAAGCTGTTAAACTTAGTGTTAAATTCTACCATAGTTTCATTTTCTTTCTTATGGCTAGTGGTAAGAGCAGCAAGATGGAATCTATGTTCCTTTTGATCACCCCATCTCTTCCTAAACTCATTCAATATCTCATCAAGGGTGCGAAATTTGTTTGCATCAAAGACTGTAAACCATTCAGCAGCATCCCCTGCCAGTGAATATACAAACAAAGTCATCTTCACATCTTCTTGATCATGACCCCCACAATATCTCTCCAGACACATCTGAAAATTCAGTATATGAGATTTGGCACTCATAGCATTGTTTCCCTGAAAGGTAGGCAACTTGTCAATAGCTTTTTCAGGTACTGTGTGAGGGGCACCTTGGATTGCTACAAAATTCAAAGGTCTCAAAAAGACACTCATGGTGGCGTTAGGATTATTAGTGGGATTATTAACAGTTTGTTGATTATTGGTTTGGAACAAGTATTGGATATTAGTGAGTGCTTCTTCTCCAAGACTTTCAAGTAGCCTCCTAGGAGCAAGGCTATTTAGCCTCCTCCTATAAACCTTTTCAGGTCCAGGAAAAGAATAAATCACTCCTTGTGAAGTGCTCCTAGTAGTATGCTTGACACATTTTTTCAATGGAGTCGCCACTTGGAAATGAATCACACAAAATCAACCAATACAAGTTCAATGAATTTTAGGGACTAAAGCTTTTATTGTTTAGTTCTTACTAAGTTAAGTCGTTTTGACCAAGGATAAATGACTTATCCCCGGCAACGGCGCCAAAGATGTTGTCGTCCTAATACACACTTGCAAACGTGAGCAAAGTCCAGCTCACTTAGTGTGTCCTTGGAGGCACAATGCTTAGGTTCACAGTCCACACTGTCACCTTGACTGGAACCTCTTTCTTCTAGGCTTACTCCTAGGGAAGCCAACGGGGGTAGACCCTAGTTACTAGATATTATTTAACTTGAAGTTCTAGGAGTTGGTTTTAATTGATTAGAAGTTTGGGGGGAGTACTAACCTAGGATGCAAAGGCAACAAATGCAAGATGCATGACTACTTATGTCAAGCAAAACCCTTCCCTAAGTCAACTAAGACTAGTGCCTAAGGTTGGGCAAAGGGGTCAACTAAAGTTCAAGGAGGTTGATTACAAAAGATTACAAAGATTACAAAATTACAACTACTCCATAACAAAAGGATACAAGTACTTACAACAATGAATGAGAGATATTACAACAATTATGAACAAGATATATGAGATACACAAGATACAAATAAACAAGATTAACCAAGTGCTTAAATGTGAGAATTCAAAGATATTCAAAACATGAAGATCATTCACATAAGGCCAAGCATRCCCCAATAGCAATTGAACTGCTTTTCAATGACAACYATAAAAGCACTCAAGATTCAACACTTAGATATTTAAACCACAAACTTGCATGAAAGATAGAAAGATATCTGTGCTTGCAACTAGTGTTCTAAACAACCATAAGATGTATCCAAAAAGGATTGCCTAAAAGACTAAGTGGTTAGGAGTTGCTTAAAGATTTTACAAATTTTAATTACCCTCCTAGCTAAGTGTCAAACCTTAATCCTCCTCCCCCTATTGCCAAATGGATGCTGGATGCTCAAGAAGTATGGCAACAAGGTCTATCCTAGCTTCGCAGGTCAGCCCAAAGAATTGAGTTTTTACGGAAAGGACGCTCCGCGCCACAAGGTCGTCCCCGGCCTAACACCTTCCGTTGCCCTCCTCAATTCTCGTTTTAGATGGTGAAGATGGTGGATTATAGGTGTCCTAGTTGGTCTAATATATTATTAAGGCTTAGGACTAAGTTTTAAGAAGTGTTTATGAGTGTTTTGATAAGTTTTAAGTGCCCAAAAACAGTGAATTATACCCAAAACCGAAACTTAAAAGGCTTATAAAACAGTGTTGCAGATTGTGAAATCAAACCATATGAAACACATCTAAAGCATGTAAAGAAAGCTGAAAGCTAAAGATCTATTCCATCATCATTCACTATCCATGTACATGTGTAAACTTGAAGGAAAATGAGTAAATTGGAAGATAAGAACAACTTGTCAAATAAAACAGCAAATTGCTTTAGATTATAGCCATTCAACCATGTAAGTTATTCCATGAAGATAGAATGCTAAGAAAATGAAGATTAGTTGCTGAAATGAAAGACTTATGTTCCTACGCCATTCACATGCCCATGAGTACCTTTGCAAACTTAAATGAAGGTGAAATCTTTTGAGATAATATGTTTGCCAATAAAAGGAGATTGCTTTAAGACATCACTACTTAACCACGTATGTATGTTGCATTTAGATGTACTATGGATTAAGATGTGAGAAACTTAAAGCAAGTGAACGAGTTATGCCTCAAAGGCTTAGGGTATGATCTAGTGAGTGTATGATATTTACTTTTAGAAGATTTTAAATCACATAACCATTAGCAAATAATCATCACATCACTAATCTAGCCATACTCTATTGGGGATTTGTCACCCAAGGTGTAGGCAATCATTAAACAAAATTTGAAAATGAATGCAAACCACTCACAATGGCACAAGGTGGAGGCAAGCCTACCTTTGTTGTGTCAAAGAGGGTTGGAATGTAAAGACAATTATTATTAAAGAAAGCTATCCACACAACCTTGTCCTAATGACAAGTGGGGCAAGAAATAACAAATGCTGAAATAAATCTAAGCCCTAGCCATATGATATTGGGGGGGTTGGCTGAGCCAATCACTCTCCCAAGGTGTAGGCAACAATGGCTTGTTGAAACAACTTACAAGAATGAAACTAAATACAAGAGAATGCAAGCCTCAAGGGAACTTCTCGGGGGCTTGCTACAATGCTAGAAATGAATAGGAAAAAGAAGAGATTCGTTACCCAACTAGTGGAGAAGCTCTTGAGGTGTTGTATGACCAAATGTGGGCAGCATAACCCCTTGTCCCTGGTAAGATCTTGCAAAAACTAGTGAGCTATTGGTTGTTGGAAACGTTGCACAACACAAAAAAAATGTTACGAAAAATTTCTGTTTTTAGGCAGAATTTTTTCACATAAAATTATCCAAGTAAAAATGAATGTAGATGACCTATCTAAGATGGTTAGCTACTGAAATATGTGATGAAAAGGAACATAAAATCAGATTAAGCAAAGCAAGGAGTTTAAATGGGTTTTGAGGGAAGACTCCTCCTTGAGGCTATCCCGACAATCCCTTGAGGTAAACCTGCAAAACTCAAAGCAATTCGTGAAGCATACAGGTAGATAATGTAAATGAATGGACTAACAATGTGAAATACTTCACAATACTAGCCACTCAACACATATAGATCAACAATACTACTATTGATGAACTACCCTAGTAAACTATTTTACCAAAGATCTACTCAATACTACACAATATACCCAAATCCACAATGTCACCTCATAAGCAAGAAGACAACCAAAATACTCTTGGTTACTCCAAATCCTCCAAAGCTTTTTATTAATCCAAAGGGGAAAGTGTTGCAGCAACAAGTTGCTCCAAAACTCTCAAGAGAAAATGGGATGGATGCAAGATGGCAAAGAGCAAGAGAGATGGAGCGAAATTTCAGTAGAGTAACACTAGCTCAAAGAATGGTAATCAAATGAGTGAGGAGAGGCTCTATTTATAGCTCAAGAGGCAAAGTGACCCCTCCTAGATGAATGCTAAGTGTTATCTCCCAACCACAAGATGGAATCCCAAGGAGAGGGGCGCACCATCTAGGGTTTGGGCATGGACTGAGGACGTGGATGGGTGAGTTGGCATGTGGGGACAAGCATATGGGTTAGGTGGTAGGCTAGGAAGGGCGCACCACTCATGGGAGGGGCCCACCACTCAATTAAATGGGTTTTCAAAGGTTTTCAAGTGAGGGGGGGCGCAAATCCTCCTAGGGGGCGTGAGGAAATGAGTGAGTGAATGTGCAAGGGGGTGTGTAAAAGTTAGGAGGTGGGTTGGGTAGGCTAGGTATGTAAAAGTTAGGAGGTGGGTTGGGTAGGCTAGGTATCATATCTCTTGTCCCTTTCCATCATTACATTACCCATTTACCTCAAAAATTACAAAATTTACATTTTGACAATGTCATGACTTGGCAATAAAAATTGTTGTTTTGATTGAGTGACACTCCGAGTGGACAAACACCTAGCAAAAGTTGTCTGACTGAGCTGAAACTTGGTCCAAGGGTGTAGGGGGTGCCTTTCCATTTTATTTGAGCACAAATACCCCTATCAAAAACCTAAGAACCAAGTTTTTACAATAATTGCTCAAAAACAATTAATTAATTAAATAATTAAATTCCCAACCTTAGGAAAATTAATTAAAAAAAAACTATCTAGACTCAACGAAATTCCGCGAAACTTTCTAAGATGTCTTGCATGGTCATTTACATCATCCCTACACACTAGTTACCAGACGACCACTTCGTTAGAATGCCCTTCACCACTTTGGAGGAATTATTGTTGGTGTGAGGGAAAAACTCAAGGGAGATTAATAGGGCTGAAACGCCCAATTAATAACCCGAGGATAAAAAACCCTCGGTGAAAGGAACTCTCCTAATGAATAGATCCCAAGGTAACTGACCTAACTATGACTCATGCAAACCTATTACATTATTAACCCACGTAGGGGTGCGGAAATTCCGTTTACAAAAAAGTGTTGAAGGCATAAATTGCCTAGTAGAACCAAACTGTCTTCGACAAATTAGCATCTGATGATGCATCTCTTCATGGCACATGGAGTTGACCCCCTAGTTGAATAGGCGGTCAACATTC